>CAUHTR010004648.1:0-11428 GCA_959609185.1 Schmidtea polychroa | reverse complement strand
GTGAATAGTAGTAAGATGTGTCACCTCCAGGACATGTCACCTCCAGGACACATATATAAGTAGGTCAAGTTAAAATTAAGTAGATCAAGTTAAAATTATGTAGGTCACGACTATATAGGTATTAAAATATGTAGGTCAAGTTACTTTAAATATATGTTACCTCCAGGACACTATATAAATAAATAAGTCAAATTAAGTAGGTCACGACTATATAGTTTATAAAAAAAAAAATATGTAGGTCAAGTTATTTTTAACATGTATCCCTATAATATATACATCATTCAAAAGATATTTGAGAGTAGAGTACAATGATCATACCTTCAAAGGTGTATGGTGAATCCCTAACCTTCAAAAGGTGCAAAACCCTCGAATTTTTTCAAACTCTATAATACATGTCATTCAAAAGGTAATTGAGATGTGAGTATGATGGTCATACAATCAAAGGTGTATGGTGAGTCCTTCACCTTCAAAGGGTCAAAAAAAATTTCGAATTTTTTCAAACTTTATAATATATATACATCATTCAAAAGGTATTTGAGAGTAGAGTGTGATGGTCAAACCTTCAAAGATGTATGGTGAGTCCTTACCCTCAAGTGTCAAAAACTTTGATTTTTATTCAAACTGTAAATTGATCATTTCAACAAATCTTTCAATCCCCAAAATAAATTTCTCAACTTAAAAATTTCCCAAATTTTAAAAATTCCCAAAAACAATTTTCCCAACTCAAATTTTTTCAAAATTTAAAAAGTCCCAAAAATGAAATTCCCCAAATTTCCCAACTCAAAATTTTTCAAATTTTAAAGTAGGTCAAGTTATTTTTAACATGTATCCCTATAATATATACATCATTCAAAAGATATTTGAGAGTAGAGTACAATGATCATACCTTCAAAGGTGTATGGTGAATCCCTAACCTTCAAAAGGTGCAAAACCCTCGAATTTTTTCAAACTCTATAATACATGTCATTCAAAAGGTAATTGAGATGTGAGTATGATGGTCATACAATCAAAGGTGTATGGTGAGTCCTTCACCTTCAAAGGGTCAAAAAAAAAATTTCGAATTTTTTCAAACTTTATAATATATATACATCATTCAAAAGGTATTTGAGAGTAGAGTGTGATGGTCAAACCTTCAAAGATGTATGGTGAGTCCTTACCCTCAAGTGTCAAAAACTTTGATTTTTATTCAAACTGTAAATTGATCATTTCAACAAATCTTTCAATCCCCAAAATAATTTCCCAACTCAAAAATTTCCCAAATTTTAAAAATTCCCAAAAACAATTTTCCCAACTCAAATTTTTTCAAAAATTAAAAAGTCCCAAAAATGAAATTCCCCAAATTTCCCAACTCAAAATTTTTCAAATTTTAAAAATTTTTCAAAACTATTTTCCCAAATTTTCCAACTAAATAGTAAAAGAATGTTTTACAAATTTTTTTTTTTTTTTTTCCTCGAATACATCAAACCAAAAATTTAACAAGGTTCGTCACACAAATCTAATTTTGAAATCAAACAAATGAATTTAATAAAAATTAAAATCATCGACATACACAACCGCCGCCCGCCCGCCCCCGCCCGCCCGCCGCCCGCCGCCGCCCGCCCCGAAGGGGCTGGCGCGGTAGTTTGTAAATTTGGTTTAGTTTGAATATTATTTTGAGTATTAATAACAAAGGTAAAGAAATAAATGTTTATTAAATGTATATAGTATGATACTCATTAATATACATTGAACATGCTTTACATTTGCGAACATTTGAATCATGGCATTTAGAACATACAATTACATGTCCGCAAGGTAAAAACAAAACCGATACTTGATTTTCTTTACAAATGTAACAAGTTAAATACATTTTCCTACCATCATTGAGTTTTTTCCTTAGCTTATTTTCAATCAATTCGGATTTCGATATCCATTCATAAATCAATCTACTACTATATCCTGGTTCCAGCCTTAAATCCATACAATTCCAAAAGCATTCATTCAATGAATCATTATCTACTATTGCTTTGTCTAAATGCATCAAATAAATCGATAACTTCAAAATGCATTTATTGTAATTAAATAAATCAATCAAATATCCAATGGAGGAATGTTTGAAAATTTCTAAAATTTTTATGGTTTCCTTTTCAGTGAGAGTATCATAATTGTTCATAAAATCTTCAACGGTGCAGTTTAAAAACTTGAATGATCTCGTGGTCATCAGTAATTTCTTAATAAATTTATGAAAATACTTATATTCTGCACACATTTATAAGAGATACATTAAAACAACTCATTTATTAAACAAGAAAATAATTTAAAATCAATAATGGTAATTTTAAGGATTATCTTCGATAGATTTTATTGAATAATGGTTCATTAAAAAGGTCTTGAAGAGCTCTATCCAATGGTTATATATTTGAAGATATAATGTTTGTGCACAATATAGTAAGTATTATTATTTTTATTATTATTTTTATTAACAAACTACATTCTAATAAAATACTTTTACACATCAAATTATTTAAAAAAAAAAAAAAAAAAGAAAACCGATAATTATAAAACGAAAAAGAGACTTTACAATAATTTCTATTTTACAAAAATTCAAACAAGTCCGATCACAGAATTAAATTAATCTTGTATATGTTGATTGATGAGATCGGGATCTGCTCCTGATTGAATATCATTATCGTCATTATCAATGACATCAACCCCTAAATAATGACCATATGCAAAACTAGAGTTTTCTCTACCCAAGCTCTTTTATCATCATGATTAGTTAAAGCAATCTTTGAGTTTTTAAAGGTAAAAAGCTGATGATTTCGGGTTCCTATTCTAGTCTGAGGTACAGAAATAACTGTGTTGTTGTTGTAACAGTCTAAATAAGATTGATGTTTTATATCTGTACCTGGTAATTTTACGCCCTTAGCTCTCATAGTAGATTTATTTCCTAAAAGACTGTAGCACTTTGGTCGCAAGAAAACCCACTCACTATATCCTACACCCTTACTCTCATCCTTAAACTTTCCTATAACTGAGTCGAGTCTCCTAGAATATAAAGGATGAGAGGGATCATAATTTGAGGTGTCTAACAAGTCATCCGAAATCATCGCTGGCAAAAGAACGTCAAGCTTTACATTTTTGACCTCTAAGAAGAAACTATCGGTATCACCCGCAACTATATTTATATCACAGTTAAACTGACTCCTATATTTTGATAATTCTATGTACTGTAATTGATACATCCTTAGTTTGGATAAATCCAGCACTGATTGTCCGATGTAGCTGGGTCTATCCAAACATATAGACTCCTTATTGAGATGTACACCAAAAAGATCATCATCAATTTTGATGGTTTTTCTAAATGATGGTTTTGATGAATATGTAATTAATTTTTCCGCGGAATTACATAGTCGTAAATTTAATCTCTTCTTAAGGTTTTCAACGGATTTACCGTACAAGCTATTATTATACAATTTGAATAAATCTCTGTACAGTTCACTGCTTGCTTCAGCTCTTAGCTGTGTATTTTTATTTATATAATTTTTAAAAATCGGTGCTTGCTTGAATTTTGTAGCTCTATGGATGTGTACAACTTTGGCACCTAGAGACAAATAAAGCTTGAGAAGCCTCCAATGAAGAACATGGTTCTTCTTTGGCCAATGCGTGAGCATCAACTTCTCAACTTTCGAACCAGGCGGGCACATTTTCTCAGGAGCAAGAGGAAAGTCATTTAAGAAATCATGAAAAATTTCTGGAATATCTATATCCACTTCTATGGTATAACCATAGGGAAGGATTTCAATGTCAGCATTCATGCACTCAAGCAATACATCATTCAATCCATCATACACCCAAGTGAAATCAGCAAAAGGAAGATTTTGGCTAAGAGCCCAACCATACAGATTATTTATATCAATATATAATAATTCTGTATTATCAGAAGCAGCAACGTAATGTTTGTTAACAAATGTTAACCCACCACGTATTCCTCCTTCGTAAAAATTGAACATTTCCATGTCCTGTAAAAGTTCTATAGGCTCAGTTAATGTCATAAGCGCTGAGGCCCATGACATACCCGGAATACCATAAAAGTTTAGAGGTTCTAGACCATTGTATGCAATGGCCTTGGCACGAAATTGTTGGAAATAGTCCGCAAGGAGGAATACATCCAATTTTTGATAAGTTAAACATATAGTCAGCCAATTTAGTACAACGTTGTTGAGTCCAAATAAGTTGAGCCTTAGCATACTCATCTTCAGTAACACCAGACCAAATAGGAGGCAATTCATAAGTGGTTTCAAGTACATCCAAATCAGTCGCATAATCATAAGGAAATATGGCTTTAGCATCTATTATTAACCTATCAAAAACCGACGAAGTCAAAGGAAGATCAGTTAGAGTTTTTACAGCCTTAGCCAAAGAACAATTAACAAATTGTATGCTGTCGATAAAACGAACAGCTAATTTTTTAATGTGAACAATCATCGAGATAAATTTCTCTGTGCTTGTGGGTATTATATTCAAATTCCAAGAAGGAAAGCCATTGAGACCATATTTTAAAATATGGTGTAAGTCGTAGCCTCGTAAATTATGAAATACAATCGGCAGCTGTTTATAAATTCTGCGAGCCATATTACATTTCCTACAGGCTGCACCGAGATAATTACCAGTAAAATGGTCATGATCTCGAACAGCAAGGGATAAAACCTTCTTGCAAAGATAGCAGTTCCTACAAGATTTGAATTGTCGTTCCTCAGCAAAAGTCATAGGTCCTAACCGTTTTTTCCCTTCAAGCTCATAATAAGGTAGGACAATTGTGACAGCAATTTCCTCTACTTTTTTAAGAAATTGAGGTATACAATCAAGACCATAAAACTCGTAATACGATTTTCTATTGTTAAGATTATTTATTAATAAAAGACCTGCTGAAATAGGTAAATGTATTTGATGATGTTTAACATCTTTAGGTAAAACCGATTCAAAATCGGCATAAATAACAAAGGGTGGGGTGATTCTCTTTGAATGATTTTGAAACTCTAAATATTTATTTTCGGGTAAAGTGTAAAGGGTTGTACCCGTTTGATTTTTACTGCATAGGGCCACATGTTTAGTGAAAGCATTGTCTAATCGAAAACCGTTAAGACAATGTGGGCACCATTTGCATCTTATTTGAATACTACAGTCATTATTACGATGGCAGTTCATTAAACGTGTAATGTTGGTCACTGCGGTGTAATGATAATTATCCTTATTTTCCAAGAGTAATAAATAAATTGGAGTACCGATAGTAACCGTTGATCTGTGAATTATACTTAAGTGGGGATGTTTAAAAACATAGTCATTAGGAACCTGATCATCATCAACTATCACAGTAGGGGTATAAGCCAGAACATTTATGGCAAGATTTAAGTCTAAATTTTTCTTTTCGAATTTAGGTATATTACACAATTTCATCGGACAATCCGTGACTTCATTGTAATTAAGAATATTTAAAAGATTTTCATATTTTGAAACTCTTTCAGGGTGGCTACCTATTTCATCTTTTTTCAAGAGCGCGAGAATACTATAAAGGAAACACTTATGATCCTTATTTTTAACATTAATAATTGCTCCTTTAGATTTCAAATCTGCGGGTGTACGAATGTAACTATGACCAGATAGGCGACAAATAGGAGCAAATTTAGTCAGAATGAAATCAATCTCTAAGATATTAATTACTCTCCAGCCACTACCTAAATAGGTAAACTTTTCAATTTTTTCGTTTAACTTATTAACTCCCTCAATTAAAAAGTTATCCGAAAAGATCTCGGCGTTATTTGAAAAGTAGTTGTCACGGATTTCCCCATCTTTTTCAAATCTTATAAGAATAGCGAATTGAATTTTGACGCTACCCATGTTATTTATTTCAGATGTTAACTTTTCAGTGATTTTATCCGTTATTATAATTTTAATTAATTGTGAATCGGCAATATTAAATCGAATAGTTCGAATGGCGCCATTTAAATTTGATTCTATTATCGGCTCAATCGCTAAAGATGATCCACCTATTTGATTTATAGTATTTATAGTATTATCATTATTTATATTTTCATTTATAGCATTTATAGTATCAATATTATCATTTATAATATCATGATTTATAGTATATGTAATATTATTACATTCGTCATCACTGAGTAGAATGACTTCATTTTTAATAATTTCGTCGTCACTGATCTCAATAACTTCAGTTTTTATAATTTTATTTTTAATTTTAGACACCCTATGTTCAGCAGGTCTTTTATTAGATTTCTTTTTTGTGTTATTATTTAAAATATTTACAATTTCAATGTTATTCTTATTTATTATTTTAAACAGTTCTTGTTTATTTGTTTTGAAAGAATTTAAGTGCTGAGAATGTTGACTATAAAATTCCTTATACCTTACACTCTGGGAAGTTTTGCATATGGGGCAAATAAAAAAGTTGATGCCATTAAAAGGTTGGCGATAATATTTCTTCATATTTTTGTGGCATTTATTGTCATGACCCATAGACGAATTACAATATTTAGGATAAAATTTGCCTAATAAAAGTTAAATAATTATTTATTGAATAAAAATGTATTATTTATTTAATAATAATAATAATAATAATAAATGTAATTTAATCTTTCATTTAAAATTTGTCTATAATATTATCAACTATAAAATAATTAGTTAATGTTAAATAATGCTAAGTTATTAATATATTATTATTATTATTATTATTATTATTATTATTATTATTATTATTATTATTATTATTATTACTACTACTACTATTACAATTTCTATTATAATTATTACTATTACAATTACTATTTTAATGATAACTGAAATAATTTACATAAAGTTATATTTACATTATATTTACATAAAATCTATATTATTATTAAGTTATTAATTAATTAAAAACTATATATTAATAAAATGAAACATACATTTTGATTCGTTATTCGAAACTGAGTCCCCAATAGGGATGAGAGCATTCAAATTATACGCAACGGAGGTATCCACTACTGCGGCATTTATTATTGGAAAATTCTTGTTATGAGAAACAGAAGATTCTAAAATGTTAATGGTAATACAATTTTAATTAAACTAATAAATTACCATTTTGGAATATGTTTTGAAATATCTAATATGTCGTCATTTTCGGTAATTGCGGCCCAATCACCAAAATAATTGTCTAAATAATAAAGATAATAATAATAATTAAAGTATTTATAATAATTATAAATATACCATTTCCATCATTTCCAGAACCTAATCGCCTATTGAAGACTGACGAGTTAACGGTACGAGTTTCTAATTGTAAATTTAATTATTTAATATAAATAAATAAATAAAAATCCTTACCATTTCTCGAAAGAACCACATTGATTTTAGTATTAATTGATGACATTTTAAAATTGTAATAAAATAATTATGATGAAATTTGTATTACAATTGTTTATAACGTGATAATATGCCTTTGTTAATCATGCACGGAGCATGCACCGTTCATGACGGACTTTGTTATTATTGTAATAATATAAAACATAATAATAATTATAAAAATAATAATAATAATAATAATAATAATAATAATAATAATAATAACAAAACATAATAATAATTATAAAATAATAAAAACACATTTTTATAAAAACATTTATTATTTAATAGACATAAGCCATCCTAAACAATGTTGTCCGCACGTACGAGTTAAAGGGTGTTGATACATTGTTTTATTATATACAATAGGTTTGCCCATTGTTTGTAGTTTCGAAACCAATAAGCAGGATAATAGAAACCCATAGGATCGAATACATGTATCTTATCTGGTTTCATATAGATTGCAATCCAATGCTCTCCGCCGAGATGAGATGAATGGGTATTGACGATTATGGCTTGATTATTTTTCAAAAATGGTATTTTATCGAGAGGAAAAACTCCTAAAAATTCATTTCCTAATATTTGTTTTCCAATTCGATTAACCTGAACAGAACTATTTTAATAAATTAAACAGTATAAAAAACACTTACTCCATGACAACTTTCTGTATTTCTGTATACATTTATACCAGAACCGTTCTATTTGCAGTAATTTGAACTTCATTTTCAAATACTCCATATATTATAACATGCACAGGTTCTGTAATAGCTTTTGCAAACTTTATATCTAATCGTAAATTTCCATTTTGAGGTAATTGACTCTGATTCAAATCAAAATCTGGGGCCAAAACAAATGTAAAGAATGGATATTTGGTTTTGAATTCTTCAAGAGTTATGCCGCAATTCAAATTTTTATCTAAATATCCCATATTTCTAACAATACTCTGCATATATGTAGCACAGTAATTGTCACTATCGAAATCTTGAGTATATGTTTCTCGATAATCAGTATTTTTCGACAAAGTTAGAGATGTAACACCAAAGGTTTTGAAAATTGAGCTTGAGGCACTATATGAACCATTATATTGTGCTTCACCTTGAAATGTTACCAGAATAAAGTTTGGCATTCTTCTATCTCCAAATATTTGTTCCTTATAGAAGGAAGAAGCACCTTTGGCTATTGCAAATGAAACAATTTCTTTTGTTTTCAGAGGATAGATTGCATGCTTAGAATTAAGACCCAACTGATGACCTGCTAATACCGACGGATCAACTCGAACTCTTCTTACTAGTAATTTGCATCAACTAATTGACATATTGGTTGACCAGCACCACTAGTTAATGATAAAGAAGAATCGGTTCTTTTCAGTCTAATGTGTACATTGACTCCTGGAAGTAAATATTTTGGTTGATCCATAAAATCGAGTTGTAATGATGAACACATGGTGAAAATCTTTGAGCCTTTAATCCATTTTTTCCGTTCGTCATCAGTTGCTGCATAACCCATAGGAGTAAGACATGTATTTTTGGTGTCGGTATTATAATTTAAAATAGTTTCTATTATCGCCTTGTGGATATATGTATTGTTGCCACCTTCAATCTTGATATTATTAAATCCAAGAATAGCATCTTTAAAAAGTGTATGAAACAAAAATTATTAGGTATTGTAGCATCAGCATCACCCAAAGCCTTTTTATCTTTATCTATAACCTTGATTTGAACAATCAATAAAGTATCATTCAAATCTAAATATTCTGTTTGAGAACCATTGATGTAAAATTCTACATCATTTCTACTATCGGTAATTGAATTCATTCCTCAAATGCCCCAAATTCTATTACAGCCTGGGGCGATGGTCTATCAAATATACATAATTCAGATTTACCACAAATCATTTTGCAAATATAGTTCCATGTCCTTTCATTCGTTTGTTTATACGTGATATTCCATGTCTTTTACGTTTTGGAGCTGGACCTGGAGGCGTATCTTTTTGAAACATACCTGCAACCCCTGGTAAAACTTTCCCTAATTCAGCTAAAGCATTTGTTTTTAGAGATGGTAATATTTCTGTTCATTCATAATAACATCTTTTGCAGTTTTCATACCAAAACTACCAATACGTTTAAGAATAGGCAATGCAAATCTACCAATTGTTCTCAACCATCCCGATCCGTACTGTTTACCAATAAAATATGGTAATTCACCGCCAGATTGGCTATCACTATACATACTAATAATATCAGAATTAGCCATCTACTTTACGAAAATGTAATGTCAAATGAGTTTTTGAACCTTTTGGAAAGTTTATAAGTTTTCCACTATCATCACGAATATTTATTTCTATATTGTTTATACATGAACTTGCTATTGGTAAATACATGGGATTATCGATATTTATATTGACAACTTCATCATGTTCATATTTTCCAATCCATACCGATTTCAAAAGAGGAACACTGGAATCACCAACAATTATGGCTCGATAATGTTAGTATATATGAACATTTGTTGATGATGTTCTAGTATTCTTGGTTTGCGTATACCAGTCGATTTTTCTCTATATTTTTGCTTATCTAATCCAAGTGAATTTGCCAAATTTTTATCAAATGTAACTTCGCAAAATATCCTCATTCAAACTGAAGGTAACATCAAATCTTTCACAATTTCCAAATTTTTAAATATGTGTGAACAATTGAACTTTAAATATTTAAGTAATACATCAAGTTTATCAAAATATAATTCATCAGCAAAGATGAATGATTCTTCAACTTCATCATTATACGACACAGATATTTTGATTTCTTCTTTCACTATACTGTTTGCTTCAAATAGATTAAAACGTAATAAATTACTCGGTCTCCATAACAATATTTTTTAGCTTATTGCAACCCATTCGTTGGCATCTTCAATAGTTTCGAATGTTATTGTAAATGGTTTAAAATCACAACTGATATTTAATCCATCCTTGTAAAATATATAGCAATGCGAATCTAATATTTGGTTCGGAATATGATATGTTTTATCATAATTACTAATAATAAAGATACCGCTACATGTTTTCACAATATTCCTTTTGAAATCAATCTTACATTGACTATAAAATGGGAATGTGTTGTACACGAATGTAAAATCTTGCAGTGCAACTTCCCAGTCACCATTTAAAGAAATCGGATTCTGGAGATTGACCATAAATTTACTGGCTTGATTGTCTGGATGAATTAATGGGCAACTATTGCTCGGTAAAATAGTATAAAAATTCACTTTACTAGGTCCTTTGCTGATATCCATGACGGGTTTTGATAACCATGCCATTTGACATAGTATTGTTTATCCTTGCCCGACTTTTTAGTTTTCAATATTTTTTGAATTCTAAATACCTTTGGAGGAGGAATGACTTGTAATTCCTGCTCATAAAATTTCCCTCGTACAATATTATTATCACTGTCTTTGATGACATACATTACAGGATTCTGTTAGTATTTATTTTGAAATTACAAAGACTTCATCACTCCAATTTGTATCAAAATTTTAATAAATGGTGATGCACTAATTTTACTAATTCTAACATGATCACCGACTTTATATTTAGGTTTTGCAATTTTTACAGATTTCTTAGAATAGAATGTTTTGATGTAATATCAACCGGTCTTAATCCATTCAGTCCTCGATGTGATGAATGATTATAACTTGTTATTATTTTCGGTAAAGCATTTACCCATTTTTTATTACCTTGATGCACGAACAATTTCTTTAATCTATCTCTCAATGTTCGATAAATCTTTCAACATGGGCAGCTTTGTATTGAGAATGTACCGAGTAGTGATTTATTTTCAGTTTATCGAGGATTAGCTTAACTTTGCTATTGTAGAATTCTTTACCTAAATAATAATAATAATATAATAATAATAATAATAATAATAATAATAATAATACTAATAATAATAATAATAATAATAATAATAATAATAATAATAATAATCATAATAACAATAATAATAATAATACCCAAATCTGTTGCAAGTTATTAGGATGTCCATCTTTAAATAAAATAT
>CAUHTR010004646.1:0-19970 GCA_959609185.1 Schmidtea polychroa | reverse complement strand
TGTGTTAAAATAAATAAAAAAAAATAAATAATAATAATAATAATAATAATAATAATAATAAAAATAATAATAATAATAATAATAATAATAATAATAATAATAATAATAATAATAACAGTAATACTAATAAATTTTAAATAATAATTACAATTTCTGATATCCCGAAAATCAGAAGGTACGGCTCATTGTAAATAACACAAATGAATATCTTTTAACCCTAAGGAGCAAAGGGGTGCATGAATGAATTTGGAAAAGAAGTGTTTCAAGGCTATATATATATATATATATATAGGCGACGCTCTAGTGTATGTCGCCCAAAATTTTAAAATTAAATTAAAATTAAATATATAAATATCCAATGTTTTAGTTAATTTATAAATAAGAGTATTTTGATATATCAATAAAGACCATATACTCCGAGTTTATCCGACAATATATTCTGTCCCCCTATGAGTATTGCTAGCAAGGGTACTGGTCACATTCAACATGTCGCAACATGTACCCTTGCTAGCAATACCCATAGGGGGACAGAATATATTGTTGGTCACATTCAACATGTCGCAACATGTACCCTTGCTAGCAATACCCATAGGGGGACAGAATATATTGTCGGATAAACTCGGAGTATATGGTCTTACTTATATTTCATTTAAATATATTAATTTAATTTTAAATTAATTTAAAATTTTGGGCGACATACACTAGAGCGTCGCCTATATATATATATATATATATATATATATATATATATATATATATATATATATATATATATATATATATATATATATATATATATATATATATATATATATATATATATATATATATATATATATATATATATATATATATATATATATATATATATATATATATATATATATATATATATATGTTAAATTTTTATAATTTTAATAGCATATCTTCAATAAAACATCTACTTAAGTATTAGTAAATAAATAATAATTAAAATAATGATTAAACATCTGAATCCAATATATTCTTTTATTCAAAGTCTAAGACAATTTAATTAAATGTCTAAACAATTTATTTCACAAACTAATACAACTGTGAAACGTTAAAACTTTTGAAAACGAAATCTAATTTTAAATTTTAAATAAATTCATTTTTGAATAATTTTTTATATTTATGAAAAATGTATATTAATTTTATTTCAATTGTTTATTTTATCTAAATTGTAGATAACCATAATAATAAATAAAATCTCAATAAATTTTTACACTCCATATGGTTACTCGATATGTTCACTCATTCATAACCGTTTCAGTGAAATGTACGCAAATAAACTAAGTTGTTTGAAAGTCGACCTAACTTGAGAAGATAAACGAAAAATTTGTTTGACCTGTAGCCATAGATATGTAAAATATTTTCGCTGAAGCACTATAATCATAATAACATTAGTTATAATAATAAAAATATAATAATAATAATAATAATAATAATAATAATAATAATAATAATAATAATAATTATTATTATTATTATTATTATTAGTATTTTTATTATTATTATTATTATTATTATTATTATTATTATTATTATTATTATTATTATTATTATTATTGTTATCATTATTATTATTATTATTATTATTATTATTATTATTATTATTATTATTATTATTATTATTATTATTATTATTATTATTATTATTATTATTATTATTATTATTATTATTATGATTATTATTATTTAGCGTCAAAATACTTTAACAAACTTTTAGTTAAATACTGTTTTCATTTCTTATTTTTGTTTGAAGTTGCAAAAAAAATTGATAAAATAATGGCAGAAATATATTTACAAATATTTTTAGAAAACGTATATTAATATAAACTTCTCAAACATGAATATAAAAATTCCGACACTATTTGATATTCTTTGATCAAGGCAATTATCTAAAGTTTCGTTCATATCTATTAATCTCTGATATATTTATATACATTTAAAACTTATTTATATAACAACATTCTAATATTTGAATGACTAGCATTAGGCAAAATACTTTAAATATTTCAATTTCTTAAGTAACTGTAGTTTTATTGACACAATTGAATTCACACAGTACTTCATTTGTGTTGACCGAAATGATGTCGCATTATCAATCACCAGCTCATCAGGGGAACCTCGTTCTCTAAAGATCTGTTCAAGATTCCGTGTAATGGTCTCCGAGTCTTCACCTTTTATTTCTCTCCACAGAGCAAAATGACCTGGTCCACAATCAATCATTGTTAAATAAAGCTTACTTAGATAGTGTGTAACATCCATAGCCAGTCTCTTCCACGTCTCCTTAACGCTTAACTCTCTATGCTCCCATTTTACAGGCGCCGGATCGATAGATTGACATTCTGAACATTCACTAATTATAGCCTTTACATCCTCAAGTGTAACGTCCGGGCAAAGTTGCCTTGCAAAATACAACGTCTTCTTGGCACCGAAATGGTGTTGTCTATGACTTTCTCGTAACAGTTGGCTCACAACAGCAACGGTGTTTGCAGTTGGTTCGACACACAATTTAACCCATGTCAGCCATTTATTACTGACTCTTGTGAGTGCATCTGCTTTGTTTTTATCTGTCGGGACAAACTCAACCGAGATCTTTAAATCATAGCTTTTTTGTAATTCACAAATGATCTGCAGACGTCTTCGGACTAGCGTCTCAGCAATTCCATGAGTTCGGATTCTGGCAGTAACCGTTAAAACTGAATCTATCCAACTCCTGGCGGTACCGGAATCTGTTACTACAACTAAGTTGCTTCTTTCCCAGCTGATGGCTAAGTTAATTCCCTTTATCACAGCGTCTTACTCTGCAAGGTTTATAATAGAAAAATCATTTTTCTTCGTCATCCTTGATGCATCTTCCACGATTTTCCTGATATTTCTAACGCAACTCCTAATGCCAGATTGCTCGCATCGCACCAGACAATCGCAAATCCGTCTTGTTTACGTGCCACTCACCTGTCACGGGATTGCTCTCTTTCACACGATACATCATTTCGTTAACCATTTATAATGCGATTTCTCCAATCGTGTCATCCCACTTACTTCCAGCACTGTGTCTTTTTAGATAGCTACTTGCTACTCTTAACCATCCAGCAACGGGATAGTGTCCAACGAGTTGACCGCAGAGGGAAAATATCTCCTTTCTTGACATAGTTGTAAACGCACTGTGTGGAAAATTGTTTCCACGATGCCACGTACGACCGTTAATACTTGTTTGAAGCTGGAGACCCAGCACTCTTGCATCATCAAACTCATCCGGTGGCTTTGTAATTAGCCCGTATGCTGCTAAATGGCTTATTACTTCATTGACGTTTATTCTTGACTGGTTGACAATAGTGTCATCAATATAACTATCCGTTGCTTTCATGATATCTTCTCTTAAACTCAGTACCTTCCGTAATATTATTGACATTATTTTCGGAGCCACATTTAAACCAAAACCGAGTCTCGTTATAAAGTATCCGTTCCATTTGTAACTAACCCTTTGGTGCTCCCATAGGTCTTCATCAACATGTATCTGAAGATAAGTATTTTTTTGATCAATTAACATAACCTGTTCGTCCATCATTTGCCATCGGGTTAATGATTCGCCACATACATCACTTTGTCCAGTATGGCTACTAACATATTTATTTAGTTCTCGAAAATCCATTACTGGGCGAACTTTTCCTTTGTTCACTTGCTCTACTGCCAATAACGGAATTTTTCCATACACGACGTCTTTCGTTGAAATTAGCCATCCTTCTTGAATCCACCGTTCAACCTCCGTGTCAAACTTGTGCTGCAGCCCTGGATCGATTTTATAATTTGAAATTCTATTCAATAGTACAGCTGGTTCTGCTTTCCATTTCCACTTCATGGTCCACTTGCCGTCACTGAATGCTGCCAAAAAATCACCATTTTCAATTCGCAAATTCTCATTTAACTGATTCTCAGCCACGCACGATACGTTTGCAATACCTGGAAAAGATACACCGGTCTTGTCAATTTTAAGACCTCCCAGCCTCCCTAATACGTCCATTCCTAAAATCATTTCAACATTAAGTGGTAGTTTCATTAACGAAACACAATTAACACTCAATAAAATACCACCAACAATCAGCTGAACTTTCACATCACGCATACACTTGACTAGTGATCCATCCGCAGTCATGATACTTCACCGAAACCTAGTCTTTGATCTCTATGATGACTTTTACTGTTTCTGTGGCTCATGGATCCCCTTCCAAGCCATCAAATCTCATGTCGACCAGCACCACCCCACAGCTCCAACGACCACTGCAGACTTCACCTCAGCCCAAATTGATGTACACACCCCTTCCTTTGATGCAATAAGGCAAATCATGTTTACCGGGGAAGAACAACTTCGCTATTCACCTAGTGAAATTATTGACCTGCCCCTTCCCGACACTATCCTCTTCAGCAATAACATTGACCAGGAATCGGCATGATGGTCACAGCACGCAATTAAAGCTTATCTCTTTAAATATACAATGAGAAAATCAACCATATTTGTAGATCCTTTCATCGGCAACGCGCTTATTCAACACAATTACAAAACTTTCTTCGCCTCCTTCCCCTTCAAAGACTTCACAGACTGGAACGAGATTATCAATGTCCAATGGCAGGGACAGTTGGCTCTTCTTCTTCCTGGATAAACACCGCCAGCTGGCAGTGATCATAGACCAAATGAGTGAAGACAGCCTCTTACTACATCACGATATTGCCATCTATTAGATACTATTCTTAGTCTCCAAAATATCGTCAGCCAATTCACTCTGTCACATACGAATCTTAAATACCCACGATGCTCGACACCACTTGAATCTACCAAATACATATACCACAAACTGAAATGCCTTACCTCACACACTCCCATCACCACTCCTCACCTACCCCACATGCTGAACGATATGAGGCAGATTATTTCCACTTTCATCCATTATAGGCTACCTATTAATAACATGAGAAAATACCACATATTCCTCATAAACCTCACTGAACAACTCTCCCAAAACCTAACAGACACCCAATCAGCCTTTAACGAGATTAAATGAATCAATGGCAACATCAACCCAGACAGATACAAGATAATAAAACCAGAAATCAGAGAATGAGCTCCTCTGCATTAAACGAGCCAGATTCCGCATGAAACCCAAGGAAGAGATTGGGAAAATCATTGGGGCAGACCAACCTCTACATAGGCTCACTATGGCCAATATACTTCTTCTCTTCGGGGCTGTACTTACACCCATATTCGACCTTACTGACCTATCACTTCCTTCTATACTTTTCGACATTGATGACTTTCGCTCCACTATCGCCTCACTGGACAACACTGCACCAGGCATCGACAAGATCACCTTATCCGACTGGAAAACGATATGTCCGATATGGAACCCCTTCTTCCTATCTGTAATAACGTACTTTCCACCTCGATATGCCCTCCCAGCTGGACGACCTTTCTGACCAAACTGATACTCAAACAAGGGAAACATGAAACGAGCCATGAGGCTAGTTCGTGGCGCCCTACCTCCTCTGTCCTTAATCATCGTATCTTTTCCTGGATCAGGCAAGGTCACCTACTTATCACTAATCAAAAAGCCATTGGCCCTCCGATGGCTGCGCCGAACATAACCTAACTCTTCACCTCATCAAAGACTTCTCGGTCCGCAATAAAACGGAACTCCATATCATTTGGCTCGATATCACTGGTGCTTTTGGCTCCTTGCCCCATGATCTTATCTGACACACTCTGACGCACATGGGCCTTCATCAACAAACCATCAACCTCATCATGGATATGTATTCCAATGTCAACACCATCTTCGAGTGTGAAGGAGAATTATCCACCTCGGTTCCAATTGTCAAAGGAGTAAAGCAAGGTTGCCCACTTTCTATAACCTTCTTCTGCATTTCGATTGACTTCATCTTAAGAACTATACTACGCGAACACCCTTTGTTTCTTCACGAACACAATATAAGCATCATGGCATATGCTGAAGACATTGTCCTTATCTCCGACTCCTTCTCCTGCATCACCGCTGCACTAGCTGAGACTGTACAACTGGCACAAAAGGTTAATCTTCGGTTCAAGCCATCTAAGTCTGGCTATTTATCACTAAACACTCTTGACACACACCCCCCGTCACACTCTACGGCGAAAGATTACCAGTTATTGACGACTCAAACCTCTACTATTATCTCGGCGTCGACTTTGCGCACAAAAATAAGCACAACATCGAGGAAAGACTTGACAACGCTTTGAAAGACACAAAACTTATCTTCGAATCCTACCTGCACCCGGCACAGAAGTTAATGTCCTACAAGATCTTTATACACTCCGCCTCATCTTCACTCTCCGAAACTGCGAAATCAGACATATGACGCTAGACTCGAAACGCCTTAAGAGAGGGAACGCGCAATACCTGGGCTTTGACCAAAAACTTTAGGACATTTTCCGAACCGCGATGAGAGATAAAATTATGCAATTAAACAACAATTTCATTTATGCCTCGATAAAATGGGAGGGGGGGGATGGGACTCACTTCGGCGATAGATGAATACCATATCCAGAGCCTCATTCACATGATCAGGTCTCTCACCTGCGATCTAAGTTTCCGTAACCTTGTCACCTCTGAACTCGCACAAGCAAGGGGCCAAAGAAACCTTGATGTTGCCCTGGTTGGCTGAATGGGGAAACATCTAAACAATTTCCTACTTCCTTTTCCAAATTCCGTAAATCGTCCACTAGACTGCTCCTCAAATACGGTATCTCCGCGAAAATCAAATACATTGAAAACTCCCTGCGGCTAGAGGTAAAATATCGCGAACGTCTCACCTACTTCGACACTGAGAACATCCATGAAACGTCCTCAGAACTCCAATCCATAATTAACCTGATCCATATGATGGATCCGGATGAGATGCCAAAGTTACATCGCAAAAGCAATTAGTGAAAGCAGCACAGTGGCCTTTTTCATCCAGACTGACACTCTGTCCGATGCCGAATACTTCTTTCTTATTAAAGCAAGGTATAACCTGCTTAAACTAAACTATTCTCCTCATCGGCTTAAGACCAATAAGTCAACCACTTGTCGACACTACCACACACACCCTGAAACCCAGGCGCATATCTTTAACCACTGTGCAGCAAAAATCAACGCCCGCCGCAATAAACACTCCAATGTCCTTCAGACCGTATCTGATATACTCCTGTCCCTCAACTTTATGGTAGACGTAGAAAGGCCCCCGAACGGGGTATCAACGAGAATTATACCAGACCTCCTCATTCAGTCCAGCAGAAACCGCAACTTGTATCTCCTCGACATTAAGGTGCCCTATGAATCCGCTGCCAACTTCAACAATGCTCGTGACAAAAACTTTGAAAAATATAAGGACCTCGCCATTGAAATCGGACATCTACATAAACGTAAGACCTCTTTTTCTGCCCTTGTAGTAGGCACCTTAGGTTCTTGGGATAAGCAGAACGATGCAATGCTAAAGAAAATTGGTCTTTCTAAGTCTGAAATTAAGAGCCTCACGAATAAGGCATGCACCGCCGCGATTCAGAGCAGCTATAACATCTATAGGGAACATACCTACAAGGAATCATCGCAATGAGAAACCCATCCCCCCATAACTATATCCTTATACCTCTCAACATATATTTATTTTTATATATAATTTTTCATCTATTTTTCTATAACTAATTATTATTACTCGCTACTACTATTATTAATAAATATCTTATTTATCATTGTTGTATATATTTTTGCCCTGTCCCTTTGGCTAGTATGCCAGGCCCCATAATTTATATTAGAGCCAACCCGCACGTCCATCCGGAACCATCTCGCCGGAACCGAACCTCCAGACTGCCTCCTGGACTGGCCACCTGCTACCCGGACCTGCCACACACTCAAACTGCCACTGGATCATGGAGACTGCCTCCGGGATTGGCCAGCTGTCACCGGAACCTCTTACACTCTCGAACCTGGCACGACGATGCCACAACAATCCGCGACCCAGAACTTGACTGATACCACTCACCTATATTACCTCCTCTACACAACGAGGGGTCCAGCTCTCGTCTGAGACTCATTTATTCTGGACATGTACACTGGACTTATATATCTATATTATGTATACAATGCATCCATTATCTATATACAACATTATTACCATATTATATCCGGCTCGTGGAGAGCTGACCTCCATAGATGGCTATGGGACACTTGTTAAACCACGTTTGACGCTTGAGTCGTAGACTCAGCGCCCTATGATTGCTATGTAAAATCTTTTTATTATGAAGGGTTGAGAAGTTCTCCCCTTATGCCTTAATTGGCTTGTAATGTTATAAACCTTAAAATAAATCTTTTTCTAGCAAAGAAATCCAACGGATCAGACAAGCGTGAATCGCTAAGCGATGAATACGTAAAAAACTCGAATCTTTGGTTAATTCAGTGACGGTCTAGACACTTTCATTGAGACACAAAATGACTCATCGTGTTGAACAAATCATTGGTGTAATTATTAAATAAAACATGTTTGTTTGGTGATAAACCGGTGTTTAACGCGTCTGTTGTCAATGGGGTTTAGAGAAAAAGAGAGTTTAAACGCACGACGGACGTAGGTCTTCTATCGTCAGTCCGAGAACCCGTTCGAATGCTCGACAACTATAGTGTACAGGAGTACGATCACTTTATGCGAGTATTCACCCATACGAAATTACGAACGTTGATACCTCAACGGATGTAGGATGGTAAATTGAGCCATTGTACCTTGAATTGCGTTGAAAATAGAACGAAAGGTTAAATGTAAATTACCTGCGATCCGCCAGTTTTGTCATATTCGTGGTTAGAATCTAGATATTCCACAAGAGATAATTATATAATTCTTAAACTCACGGAAGTAAAGAGTCTAAAGTTAATGGATATGATCATTGCTTTCCAAAAGAAAATATTTGGAAAAAATTAAAATAGATAGAATAATAATTTTCTAATAATTTATTTTTGATGAATTTTATGCCACGGTGGATTTTCGTTTGAAATTAATACTATTATAATCGACTCACGACTTTTATCCAGATTTTTGAATATCGAAAATTTTTAAAAAATTACAAAATATTTGTCTACCTTCACTGAAACATGAAATTTGATTAAGTAAAACTTTTATTTCAGTAAATGTCGTGATAATAATCTTGTGTTGATTCATTCACTAATTATTGCTCCATTGAACTGGAAATGAGATGGGTTGGATGGGTTCTTTCAATAATTCCATAAAAATTTTTGATTTCTCCTTATAATTGAACAATGATTATTCTGAGATCACTATTGTGAAAAAATCAATGGTGCAAAAAAAGTCTGGACTCATTTTTTTATAGTTTAGCAAGTCAAAAGTTGAGAATAAATATTAAAAGTGCTTTGATTTTATGTGAATAATTTTCACGGTAATTACTTTTTATCATAAATGAAATCTGGCATTCATCATTTGTAGACATTTCATGGATATATGCTTTTTTGCATTCTAGATTTATTTATTGTTTTCGAAACTGCGTAATAGATCCTTGGGACTAATCTCAATAGAAAAGTGAAACAAAAAGAAGCGATTTTGATATAACCAAAAAGAAAAGAGAAGGATCAAGGTTATGGTGATGAATGAACAACAAAATATAAATAATGGTTTTCTAAATGCTGACCTTCAACTTAGTGGAATTGATTCACATTCTTCCTCTTACTACTTACTAAAAAATCTTTAAAGGTTACAACTTTCGGTGTAAACTATAACATTTTGATAACAGAAATATCCACTCTTTAATATCAAGGCTTACTTTTATCTTTAAATTTCCCGATCACAGAGTAAAATGTTTTGTTGTACAAAGGGTGAGTAAAATCATAGTTAGATGTATCCAAAAAATTATCATTGATCATTGCAGGTAAAAGAGTCTCAAGTTAAAACAATTTTTCATTTCTAAGAAGAATGAATCTGTGAAACCCGTAACAATGTTGATACTGCAATTTCGATATTTAACTAATTCCACATATATGAATTCTATGGATATCCATATTATATGCATATCTTCAATTAGTATCAGGCGAAAATAAATTTCTTTAATTATTTCAAGAGTTCTGAATTAGGGATTGTATACCGGTAAATTGGCAAAAAAACATTCGGTAAATTTACCGGTAAATTCGTTAAATTAAAAATCCTTGCTAGAAATATTTGTGTAAAATATCGTATTTATAAATACCTAAAAGTAAGAGTTACAAGTCCTTTACACGATTTACAAAAAGTTATAATTTTTATAAATAAATTACTTTATATTACATATTTTCTAAGTTAATTTGTTTGTATTTTTTACGAGTTTTGAAAGCTAAGGTAAGTTTTTTATTTTACTATTATGCTATTACATTTGATATTAACGTACCACTTACCAAATCGAGTACTCCATGTTCTGCTATATTTGACCTACCCTAATTTGGTTTTTAGAATCATGAAAACTACGATATTTTTCATATCATCAATAAAGCAACAATAATCAAAGGTATTGTGGATATACTTTCGATTATTATTGTTGATAGTCAGATTCAGTTAAATCATACTGATTTGGATACCAGTTTAGAGTCAGATAATAAAAATATTGAAACTTCTACAGTTAATGTAGAAATGCCTATAAAGCAGAAATTACACGATCTGATAAAACAAAAACAGAATGACACAAAAGATCAGTTCCACAACAAAAAACAAAAATAATGGCAATATATTGTGAAAAAAGAATTGGAGTACTTCCGCCAAGAGAAAATACGAGTAAAGTATATTCAAATGGTATATGATTACTTGATGACAATTCGTCCATACAAGTGTTGATTCAGAAAGGGTATTCTCGGGCTCTGGGTTATTTTGTACAAAAATAAAAAAAATTTAAGGGATAGGACTTTAAATAATTTAAGTTTTTCGATGAGCTATTTTTTAAAATATGTTATTAAATAGGAAACTATTAGTTAATAAAGCTATTTCTGAGTCATTATTATTTTTTTACTTTATTTTTATTTGTTTCTAAAATATTATTATAGTTTGTTTAGATTTATAAAAATACATTAACCTTAATATTTTTCATATTTTATATTATAGAATTGCATTCTAGTGGAAAAAACATTACTTTGTTGCATGATTTATTAATGAAATCGGGTTGAAATGATTATTTTCATACTTTAGACATTAATGTGCTGTATAACAATAAAGACAATTTAACAAATTCGTGGGGCATAGGATAGAAATGATGACTCGATGATAAAAGAGATTGGACTAAGCAAGAAGGAGAGTAACCAACTTGAAAGAATAAAGAATGGTGGTAGCTGGCTACTTTATAAACCTAAACATGTCGCTATGACGAAATAAACAAAATTAGTTATTTAAAATATTAAATTAAATTATATATCAATGCATATCAGTGCATTTTTTCTTTGTTAATTTAAACAATATACATAAAGCTGAAAGAATGAGCATTGAGTTCTCTGTATTCATTGAATATTCGTATTAAAATAAACTATTTATTTATTTAATTAATTAGTTATTTGTTTTTTACTAATAATTTATTTATTTATTAAATAATTAAATAATTAATCCAATTAAAGGATGGAGAAACAAAATATCTTTGAAATGAAAATATAAAAAGTTATTTTCAAATATTAGAATTGTATAAATTTTCTGTACACTCATTAATTAATTAATCCAAAATAACTGTTAAGGATACCTAAATAACAATTTATAAATAAATAAATAAAATTACCTGGGGGAAGATCGCCATGACAAACTGGTGTTGGGCTAGAACTGATTTCTGAACACAAAGTTAGGAATGGGACGAAATGTGTCAGTACACAGCACGCATACCCAGCATTAAGTTTACTTAAATAAAAATATATAAAACACCAAGTAAACAATGATAATAGAGAGATAATATACCCAAAAATAAAACATCTGAATTAAAAATAAAATAAAACACGAGCAAGAAGTATTACACGAAAACTTACTCAAATATAACCGAAAGACATAAAACAACAAAAAACAAATTCGAATAAAGGCGATTAGTAAAAATTAAAAAAGAAAATTAAAGAAAATCTTCATAAAATCTTACGTAAAGAAAATTATATCGATATTTTGAATAAAAATTCAGAACAATTCATAAAAATGGCGAAATCCATCATGACCGCCAAACGACCCAATAAAATTTATAAAAAATAAATATTTTAGTTTAAAAAATAAATATTTTAGAAAAGAAATCATAAAAAACAATTTAAAAATAAGAAATAGATTAAATTTAGCATGGAATGTTCTGGAAATGCTGAAATCCATCATGGAGGCAAATTTAATAAAAAATAATTCAAAAACAAAATTCCAAAAATAAAAACAAAAATTCTTACTGAAAAATCGCCATCAAAATCGATAAAAATTAAAAATCGAATGTTCGAGAATTAAAATAATCTGAATTTGTTTTACTGCATCAATGCACGCATGTATACTTACACGTCAAACAGAGGCTATATAAACTAACACATTTCGTCACTTTTCAAGGAAAAAAATGCAAATGAATATTTTTACTCTTATGCCAAATTTTTGGTTTTGATTTTTCTGAGATTGTAGGTAAGGACGATTTCATTGTGAATTATAAATTATTATTATTGAAACCTTGTTTTCATTATTTCTTTTTAACTATAGAAATGTAGGTTTGAGTGAGATCGTCGGTTATCATTGATTTTGAAGCGAGATCCCAGCCAACCCTGCACCTATGCACTTTATCATCGATGAGTAAACAGCCCACAATGATTGCAGGCCACTGCCTGGCACGCACTTATCAATATTATTGGTTTTTTTTTGTTCAGGTCATTCGGAGGTCGCACCACTTCATGGTTCTGCCATGGAGTTAAGTCGATGAAATCCTCCGTCTGACTCTACCTATTTATTATAGGTCAGCCGTAAAGGGTTGACTTACCACACAACAGTAAGGTTTGTCGTAGTGGTCACAGTGGGGCCGCGAAAGCAAACACTCTTCCCGACTTTCAATACATGAATAACTTACATAGTTAAAATCTACATCCAAAATCATCACAATACAATACACTAAGGTTAATAAACAGAGTAGATCTCAGACCTAAATTAATCACAAATCTACAATTCACAATTAATGTAGACGGTTAAATATCATCAAGAACCAACTCTACCTATACGTTTGTCGAATCTAGATTTATAAAAGTCTTAAATCAATTTTCTAGTAATAGTGTAAAGTAAAGATTTTTTAAAAATGATTGATTTAGTAGTGATAGTATTCATAAAGGTGTTCGACATGCGTATCAGCAAGACTTGGATTTTAAATTGAATAGACTCTAAACTAACTATAAAAATACAAATCGTAACCCACAAAAGTATAAATTATCCTCTCAATTTCATAAAAATATGAATTATACTTATAGATTTAATTTCTTCAAAATATAAATTATGATTAGTTATAAAGGTATAAATTATAAATTTAACTTCTTAAAAATATAAATTACAAATTTATATTGACGATAAAAATTATAAATTATAACTCTAAGTTAATTATAAAAGTACAAATTATAATCTTAACTTCATAAAAGTATAAATTATAAAATTATATTAGCTTTAGAAACATAAACTATAAATTTAACTTCACAAAATATAAATTATAAACTTAAAAGTATAAATTATAAAATTATATTAGCTACAAAATATAAACTATAAATTTAACTTAACTTCATAAAATATAAATCATAAACTTAAAAATATAACTTATAAAATTATATTAGCTCTAGAAATATAAACTATAAATTGAACTTCACCAAATATAAATTATAAACTTAAAAGTATAAATTATAAAATTATATTAGCTACTAAAATATAAACTATAAATTTAACTTCATAAAAATATAAATTATAAACTTAAAAATATAAATTATAAAATTATATTAGCTTTAGAAATATAAACTATAAATTTAACTTAACTTCATAAAATATAAATTATAACCTCAAAAGTATAAATTATAAAATTATAATAGCTTTAAAAACATAAACTATAAATTTAATTTCATAAAAATATAAATTATAAACTTTATATTAGCTGAAAGACTATAAATTATAATCTGAATTTGGTCATAAAAGTATAAAATATAAACTACGTTAGCGATAAAAATATAATCTATAATAAGTGGTAAATATTTTATAAATACCCCCCCCCAAGTTACGCAATCGTCGAAACAAATATCCAGATTCACAATCTAACTTATATATGTATATCTGAAACTTATAAAAGTATAATTTACATTTTTTCATAAGTACCCCCCTCAAACTATACATTTGTCGAGAACAATATATATAGTAATAAATTAACTTATATATGTACAGTTATCCACCTTAATAATTCCTCAGGTCACCTAACCATTAATTGTTGTCTAAATACATTAATACCTTACCTTTACGATATAAATTTAGAAAATTTCGATAAATGACCCCCCTTAATTCATATAACCATTAACCACTACCTGATACACTAATTTAGACTATTTAATATATATACTTAACTTAGATTACCTTTAAAATTATAGTTGAAAAATTTTCATCAAAGACCCCCATAAACCATATAGTCATCCCCTACCACCTAAATATACTAAATTAGCTTATTTTAATACATATTTAACTTATATTATATTTAAAAATGTAAATTGTAAATTTTTATGAATGACCCCCCTCAAAATCATATAGTCATCAACTACCACCTAAATATACTAAATTAGCTTATCTTAATATATATTTAACTTATATTATATTTAAAACTATAAATTGTACATTTTCATAAATGACCCCTCCCCCATAGGTATCTTAAAAAAATATAAATTTACATTTATTATTATTATTATTATCGTTATTAGTATTGTTGTTGTTGTTATTATTATTATTATTATTATTATTATTATTATTATTATTATTATTATTATTATTATTATTATTATTATTATTATTATTATTATTATTATTATTGTTATTAGTATTGTTACCAGTAACATTATCACTCTTATTATTATTATTACTATTATCATTATTATTATTATTATATTATTAAAATAATTATCTTTATTTCATGGAAATAAAATTATAAAACAAATTATTGATTTTGGGATTCCCCTATCTCTAAATTTAGTTTCAATGACCCTATCTTCCAATAAAATTTTAGAAAACCACTAAAATCTATTTTTAGTAACAGCCCCCCCCCAGAAAACGACGACACAATTAATAATTTAAATTAAATATATAAATATGTATGTATGTGTATGTGTATGTATATATAGATTTATAAAATAACCTTATAAAAATATAACCACCGTTCCCCCTAAAGACCCCAAGTTGTATAATAATAAGAATTAAGGTTATTGCTAGTCGTCCTATAATCCTAAAATTTTTATAATTTTGCATGTGTTATTATTATTACCCTAGTGCTATTATTATTACTACGATTATTATTATCATTATTATTATTATTACTATTATTATTATTACTGCTATCAATGTTATTATTATTATAAATAGCATAAAAAAGAGAAAAAAAATAACTAAACAAAATAGGAACTTTTATTGTGCAAATTGTTCGTTTTGAGAGCCGATAAAATTCCAATAATTCACCTTTTCCTGAAAAGTTTGCTAGGTAGTTTATACCCGTGTGCTCCGACTAGCGCTTCTATTTCAGGTTTAAATCGTTTTCAGTTGTAAACTTTCCGTTTAAATATCTAAAAATAAGCATTTTAATAAAATAAATTACCCTCCAATTCGAAAAATGGTGATTAAACCACTCATGACGAGTACAACTGAGGGATAAGCAAGTAACACGAGTAGCTAGGCTCGTCACTAATACTTATCACCCCAGTGTACCCGAATTTAGTGGTAAAATCCGATTCACTGGTTTAATCCTGAAAAATAAAAATATATATATATATTAAATTTCAAATTACCACCCAGTGGTAAACAAGATTTTAGATTAAAATAGTTAACTTAAACAAAGTTAATTAATAATGTAATTTGAAAAGATCAACGTTTTTTGTATGTTTTTGAAGCAATAGTGAAGACATGAAATTGAATGTTTTCTCTAAATTTCTAGGAGATAATGCCTCATCAGGATCGATATTTCGTTAAAAATTAAATTAATTAAAAGCCAAATTAGGCATTTAAAAACTAATTGACAAAAACGAGGATCGAGAATGCAGTAAATTTAAATAGAGTATGTTGGATGTTTGAACGTGATTAAAACCGAATCGAATACACCCAGATAATCCGGCAAGCTCACGGACGTGAATAGATGGGCGTATACAGGTGTATGAAGAGATGGATGGGGAGGCGAATACCTATGTGTGTACACGCGTACAGGGATATGTATGAAATGGAGTGTGAGTAACGACAACGGGAAATCGATGAATAAAGAAAACGTGGTTTTGTATTTTAAATGGAATAAATATAAATGGAACGACACTCAATCGGTAGGAATAGATGGGGACCTGAATAAGAAATCGGACATAAGCCTTCTATCGGCAGTCCGTGAACCCCAATGGGTGCTAGACAATTATAGTATGCTAAGCATGCTCACTTTTTGCTAGTACTCAAACCCTTGATACAGTACCAACGTTGATTGCTCAACGGGTATCAAGTGGTCAGCTGTCAATTGTATTCTGGGTTACGCTGGAAACAGCACGAGTAGGTAGAAACTTTGAATTACCTATAACCCACCGGAAGTAAAAAGAAATGAAAAATGAAAATGATAAATGAAGTAAAAGGAATCAAACATGAAAATACAACCCAAGGTCAGTACTAATTAATTAGTACAAAAAGGAAAAGGAATTTTGAAATCAGGAAAAAGAAAACAACAATATTCTTATCTCGACAGCCTGCCAGTGATAACGTAATTGCTGGAAGAAGGCGGTCAAACAAAAAAGGGAAAATATGGAAATAGGAAAAGAAAATCTGTCACCAGTGCCATAAACAAAACAACTATATAAAGGAAAACTGGTGGACGAGAAATCAGAACAAAAATAAAACGAAAAAAGAACGAAATTAGAGACAAAAAGTAGAGCAAAATTAGAGACGAAAAGAGTTAAAAAGGAGAATCAAAACAGAGTGAAACGAGAAGTGACGAGAATTTTTTATAAAATTAAATATAAAGTAAAAGTGGAGTAAATAAATTGTGTGGTCAAAGCAAATAGAACAATCGATCAACGTATTCTGTAATTGAGTAGTTGACGGCTAGTGGTTATTGTTGTGATTACAGAAAGGGCTATTCTTCACGTAGTGTCGAAATGAGCTCTGTGTGATAAATTGGATTATAGTTAATTGGTTGTAATTGAAATTTGTACAATTCCGTGTGGATATTAATAAAGCTTATTTTGTTCGAGAGTGTTGAATTGTGAAACACGCTTTGGAGTCAGAGTAAAAGTTTGAATTTACAAATATTGTCACCAACTCAATAACCCAACATTACTTAATGTTAATTAAAGTTCAAAAATAGAAAATCTTGACACCTTAAAAAGCGGACAAAATAAATAAAATGAAAATTAATTTAAATTCAATTGAAAATTTCTCCATTTGAAATAAACGGAAATATTCATTGTAATTTCTAAATCTGAAGCATATTTGATTTAATTAAAACAACTGCCATTGTCCATAAATACAACATGGATTTGTCAAATAATTCTCTAATAAATTGGAAGTTGATTAGAATTTTATTTTTTTTAATTTTTAACTGAAAAATCTAAACTTGTATTTATTTTCAGTCGGTTTGAAAGAAATTAAATTGTCGAGAGGAGTTGTTTTGGTGAGATAAAGTTCTCCTAGAGGTGACAAATATTAGAATTTTGCGCATGACTTGCTTTGGCAGTCATAATTTAATTATGAGAATATTTGATGAATTAAATTTCCTTTAAAAATATATTTACCATACAAATAATTTAATTTATAAACAGCTTGTTTAAAATATGTCAATAAAAATACGAAAATCCTTAAATTTCGAAGTTTTAATGAATTAATAAAGTTTAAAGGTCTTGACAATTTTTGCACATGATCTATATTGAAAAATATTAAAAAGAAATAAAAATAAGTCACAATCAAATAATAAATTCGAAAATAAATACAAATTCGTACTTCAGCCATTTTAAAGATTTTAGTTGGTTTCATAATTTTTGATAATTTTTCTTTGTCCTAGGACATTTTTACAACATTAAACGGTGAAAAGTTGTATTGTGGTCATTGAAGAGTCATTAAATGTGCGCGGAAAATTTTCATTTCATTTGTGTAGTTTCTAAAATCTTTTTAACTTTTGAGGAAATTATATTCTGTAAGTCTTTGAAAAGATCAGATAACACATTCATAACTTTATCATTGAAAAACCTTAAATGAGTAGTGACAATTAATGAGTATAAACTAAGCCAAATACTCCAGGAATATATAGTATTATGTAATACGTGCATGGCTAATATTTATAGGTTATTATGTGATTTTATAAATTTACGTAATTCATATATGTGATGACACAACAATTGATCATTGACCTCTTATGTAATAATTGATCTTTGACTTCTGTTCAATAATTTACCTTTATCCTTTTACATAATATTTGATTTTTTACTTCTTCCGTAATAATTAACTATTGTCTTCTTATGTCATAATTGACCAATCGTTAAATTTTAGTTGCTTACTAGTAAATCTTTATTACTATCCGCATATATTACACACATTATTATCATCCACATATACGAATTACTAGCACACTGAAATACAGTCGTAACCCAAGTATTACAATTTCTACTTTGTTAGTTTCTATGTCTTATAAATGGAACATTTTCCTCTTAGCCTTCCACAACCGTTCCTTATATCTACGCCCTTTATTTTCATCTTTAAATTTATTTATAATGCCAACAAGAGCTCTTGAATATAGTTCGTGACATGTATCATAATTCGATGTATTGAGCAAGTTATCTTTTACCATACCCGATAAAAGAACTTCTAATTTACACTCTTTAATCTATAAAAAGAAGTAATTAGCGTCACCTGCAATAATATTGATTTTACAACTAAATTCACCTCAATAATTTTGTAAATCAATATATGGCAACTGATATATACGTAATTTGGATAGATTTAGTACAGATTGACCAATGACTCTTGGTTTCCATGTCTTGGATCAACTCGATGGGTTTGTCTAAACTCATTAAAGCTGAATTCAAAGACATGCCAGGAATACCTAAAACTTTTAACAATTCAAGACGATTATGAGCTAAAGATTTATTCCGAAACTGCTGGAAAAAGTGAGCCAAAAGAAAGAATTTAAGATAGGCCATCATATAATCACAAAAGATATTACAGTTGATTTTTTTTTCCATATTACTCCAGCCATAGAATACTCGTCAGAAACACCATTCGAAATTGGTGGTAATAGGGGAGTTGACCAAAGCACTTCGAGGTTAGTGGCAAAATTATACGGGAAAATAACTTTAATATTAACAATGGTTTTCCTAAATTTGGATTGTGAGTAGAATTAAGTATGCTCCATCGTTAAACACAGACATTATGGAGGGCATATGAAAAAACACATAACCCCTAGGAATAATTTATTTTTTGATGACTCATCGGTATACTCATCGATCATTTCAAACATTTTAAAATTTTAAATTCAAATTTTATAGGGTCTTTATGGGTATCATTCGAAAGGTCTTGAAAAGCTCTATCCAATGGTCATACCATCGAAGGTGTATGGTGTGTCCTCAACCTTCAAAGGGTCAAAAACCTTTGAATTTTTTCAAACCTTATAATAATTATTATTTGAAGGTATTTGAGAAGTAAGTATGATGGAGACACCCTCAAAGGTTTATGGTGGGTCAATAACCTTCAAAGGGTGTCTA
>CAUHTR010004645.1:0-34640 GCA_959609185.1 Schmidtea polychroa | reverse complement strand
ATTTTTAAGGTTTTCATGGACTAGTGATTATATATACTGTCATCTCAAAATTATTTATATCTCCGATATTGGTTACCGAACTCAACAATACTTCTATATTTTAAAATTTATAATTTTTGTTTTCAGATTTCCGTCTTATCTTTTAAAGTTATTATAGGAATCTTATCCTAATTTTGATTTTAAGTTTCCAGGCACTTGGAATTGGTCGAAATTATGTTGGGTTATATTTAGAAACCGACAAATAGTAAAGCTTATTTCTTTATAACAAAGCTACACAATCAATCAATATGAGCACTTTTTCAAAATTGAGTAAGCTTACCAAAGGTGAACTATTCAAGTGACACTTGAAACGGCTGATGCCTTGTGAAGAAACATCTATTTTCTATTAACACAATTTTCAATATTAAGCCGATCATTTCAAATACTACTTTTTCGTTTTATTTAGAATATGATATCTCACCTGGTTTCTCTATGATCTTTTTCTCGACTCTGATCTTAACTTCTTTATAGTTTCTAGTCGGGTCAAATTGTTGTCTCCGCTTTTATCCAATGAACCGACAGGATGGCTATTTTAATGCCGATTCACTTCAGCTGTTAATTATTAGACTTTCATCTCCTAACAGTGGTTCCTGAGAAAATGTTAATTATTGATGTAAATTAAACCAGAAGCCTTTCCTGAGTTCTACGAGCTCTAATAAATATATAATTATAAATCCACTTTGAGGAGTTATCTGTACCTGCCACAGTCAGCAACTTTGTTTTGCTCGTGAAGTTATCTGCAAATCTTTTGGATAATTGACTAGTTAGTTAATCAGTTAATCTATTTCTGTTATACCGTTACCCGAAGAATCCATATAAATTTTAATTCTTATATTCAGCTTTAACTTTTTATTTGTTATCCACTCATACCTTTTCTAGGAAAATATTGATTTTTAATTTTAATTAATTTTTTAATTAACTTTACTCTTAAATTAAAGTTTACACGCTTTGCGTTTGAATCTTTGCACTTTTATATTTTATTTACACATACATTTCTTTGTGACCTACTATATTTTGACCTTAAAACGATATTGACTCTAACCTATTATCTTAAATTGACATACTTTTAAAAAAAATATGACCTACTTATTTTAAGTGGAGAAAGGTTTGACCTATATCTGACGGGTTTCTAAGATAATATTCCACAATCAATAGATTAAAAATTTTAATTTTTATATTCAATATAATATTTCATCAATCTCAAGCAAAACCCAAATGATTATTTCACTTCAAAGTACGAATTAAAATTTTTATTAATTTAAAAACAAATGCAATTTTAGATGTTACCTTTTAAAATATCAATGGATCAACTCAATTTGTAGCACGATGAAATCTTAATTGAAATGTACACGGATTTTGTTTAAAACAAAAAATTAAATTGACTATAAAAATAAATATTGTATTATTCAAGTGTAAACAATGAATTCAATAAAATTTCATTGACATTTGAAAATTTTGAAAATTTCAGCTTCAAAATCATTATTTTAATAAACCAATTTAATTTGTTCTTTTTCATTCCATGTCATTGAAGGTCTCAATATTTTAATGGTAGCCAACAAATGATGTGCTCATCCGGTTGATTGACCATCTGTAACCAATATGAGAGCTCTTTTCCTTTTGCAAACAAATGCGATCCAAGTGTAACAGATCCAATTGGTTTATCTGCAATATTATAACTATATATTAATAATAATATTCATTGACATAGCCAACCTAAAGTGATCTGGAAAAATTAAAAGTTTTGTCCTCAATATATTCTTTATCAAATTATATTTTCTTGGATTTCGGAAAATTATTATTATTATTATTATTATTATTATTATTATTATTATTATTATTATTATTATTATTATTATTATTATTATTATTATTATTATTATTATTATTATTATTATTATTATTAGTATTAGTATTAAAAACAATAAAATGATAAAATAAGCCTTTTGCTGCGAATAATGTATTTAATGAAAAAAAGTTTGACTATAAGATAGTCCTTGTCAATCTATCCTATCTTATAGGACTATCTTATAGTCGAATTTTTTTTCATTAAATACATTATTCGCATGCAAAAGGCTTATATTATCACTTTATTGTTTTTAATAATAAATACTGCTACCAAGAAATCATCACTTTATTATTATTATTATTATTATTATTATTATTATTATTATTATTATTATTATTATTATTATTATTATTATTATTATTATTATTATTAATTATTATTATTATTATTATTATTATTATTATTATTATTATTATTATTATTATTATTATTATTATTATTATTATTATTATTATTATTATTATTATTATTATTATTATTATTATTATTATTATTATTATTATTATTATTATTATTATTATTATTATTATTATTATTATTATTATTAAAATTTTAATTGTGCAAAATTAACAAAATATAATAAATTAAATTTTTTGGATTTTTGTTTTTTTAAACTCATTTTTAATGTTTTAAAAACTAGCAATTGTTGCAATTAGTACTCTACTGCAACAATAGTAATATCAAACGCAAATATCTTTTATTAGTTTATTAGTATTTTTATATTTTGTATTTATATTTATATTTATATTTATATTTTTAAATAATGTCAATTAAGATAATTTTTTTTTAATAATTAATAAAATTTGTGTCTGGTGAATTTATTGAAAATTTTATATGAAATGAAACAATTCCTACTGATAAGCAATTAATATATTAAATATTTATGTTGACCGAATAATTATCTATCTTTTTGCAGTTTTAGACTTTTTTATAACGTTTTTTATAACTTTATACTGTTTATTACATTAAAGAGAAATATTGCTGATATTGGATATATTTGTAAATTTTTTTCTGGAAAATTGATTTAATTATTAATAATAAGAGTTTCAGAAAATATGGTAATATGGAATTTTCACATTTTTATAAACGAGGTCTCGTAACAAGGAAGACTCAAAACTTGACGATAAATTAAAAATATTTTTACGAAGTTTATATTGCGTTGTATTTTGTGTTAAAACATGTTTTATTTGTTTTAATTAATTAGGAAATGAAGAAAACTTTAAAGACAACTTATAACAAAAAACTCATCATATTTCAAAAAGATTTACAATCGTTTAAACGTTCTAAATTAGAAAACATAAAAATGAAGTTCTTCATTGAAATCAGTAATGATAGTATTTGATCGGGCCTGTAAAGTTAGCTGATCTGTAGGGCCTGTATATCATGTTAGTCTCTTACTAAATGTATCAATTGCTAGAGACCAAAATAATAATTGAAGACACTTAAGAGATTTAGAAAATCTTGGAATAAATTTAATTAAATTTCTTAAAAACAATTTACGGGCAAATTTAATATAAGACATTCGAAAAATAATTTTAAATAGAAATATCATATTGTAATTTTAATAAAATTAATATAATTTTAAGCATTATTAATTTTTATAATGGTTCTAATGGATTTAATATTTTATTTATCTTTGAAATATTAATTATTAAAACTTTCTAACTCTAAATTAATTTTAATAAACCTGCTTAAAACTCATAAAATTTTCATATATTATTATAAATTTATGAATATTATTTTCTATTATCTAATGTAAAACTGTATAATATTTCAATTTATAAAATACTCCATTAAGTTAAAATAAGTATATAAAAGATGTTTCAATTTTATAATAAAAACGTATTTATTGAATATATATGATTTTATTATTTTATTATTTTAAAAACAACTTAATATTATGGAAGCTATCAGAAACATTGATGAAGCGTGGAATGAAGTCACTCAGTCGTGTATGGAAGGTGTTTGGAAAAAATTGTTAAACTCACACGGCGAACCCTTGACTAATGAAGAGGTGCAAGAAATAGCCTGCCACACCTAGAAAAAAACATCTCCAAACCTGCTATCGTGCAAGATTTATTTGTCAAAACCATCGAAAAATCCCTTTCTCTTCACAATCAATGCATGGAGTTGTTAGAATAAAACAACGAAGACTATGAGTGGGTGAGCGCTGTAAAAAGTAGGTGTAATGCATTACTTGGCAGCAAAGGCGTCTTTAGAAATTTGTCGCCCCTGTGCTATAAACTATAATGCGCCCTTAAAAAACAATTTTTACAAAAATATATTATGTTTATTAATAATATTACACATTATTGCATATACATATATTAATATTATATATTACATGACTACGACACTATTTGTTTGATTATTTTCAACCAGTGGCCTCTCTTGGGAAATTTTTTAAATTAATCATAATTTTTTTTGTAATATCATAAATTATATTTGAAAGTGCAAATTTTATCAAATTTATGGCTTTTATAAAATTTACGGCGCCCCCTGTGCTTAGCACAGTTAGCACAATGGAAGAGACGGCGCTGCTTGACAGTTATAGGCAAATTTTACGCAATAAACATAGAGGCCAAACATAGGGTTGCCAATTCCCACAACATCGAACCCGGGAGATTATAAAATTGCGAACAGTATAACATTTAAGAAATAATATAACAGGTGTTTTTTCTCTTTTTTGGTTTACACATGTTAATGATTTTAACTATATCATGACTAATACCATAAAGATTTAAACAAAACAATTATTTTTACAAATTACATTTTACATTTTTTACATTTTAAAAGTGAAAAAAACCTGTCAGTGACAGACTAATAACGTGGGTAAGAAGAAAAACATAAACTCGCTCGCCGCGAACAAACAACTTAAACTTCCGGTGACTGTGAGAAAAAATAAATCTTGATTATCATTATTTTAGATAAATCAAATACAAGTTTAAACTTAAAAATTGCACTTTTTTCTTGAAAAATTGTACAATATTGTGAAAACGGAAATACAGAAGATTTACATCTCCCGAGTCATAGTTAACCGGGAGACGAGAGACGAAAGCCGATTCCGGGAAACTCCCGGCAAAAACGGGAGAGTTGGCAAGCCTAGCCAAACATAGGAATCAAGATTCCTTTTGCAACGTGGAACAAAATGAATAAATTAATAATTATTTAATGTATGGCTTTTTGTTATTATTAATGTTTATTTAATAAATAAAATGTTATTCGAGTTTTACAATGTTTTATTTAAAAAAACTCCATTGACTGCGAAATTTCGCTTAACGCAATCATGTCCAGAACGTATCCGCCGCGCTGAACGGAGGTTTCCTGTATGTATATTTTATTATGTTATGTTTGTGTGTTAATTAATTTTTTCTTCCACCTTCTCACTTTCTATAGTACACTTTAGTATAGTACACTTTCTATAGTATATGCTTTTATTCCATGCAACATTAAAATTCTGCACACAGGTAAGTTTGTGTGTTTTAATAATATAAGAGTATTGATTATTTTATATTATAGATACATTTATTCCATGCAAACAGGTGTAATTAAAAAATGGTTCATTAATGATGTAGGATTATGCCAAATTTTGATGTTAAATAGAAAGCAATGGAAACATTATAAAATGAAAGAAATCTGAAAAATATTTAATTCTCAGGTAATAATATTTCTCCATTATTTATCTTACCTATTGTTCCATAAATGATACAAAAACATTTTAAAATCTCCAATAATCAAAAATTAAAATCAGAGCTTTTATAATAAACTAATAACGTCAATTAAAAAAAATATTGAATATGAAAACTAAAAATCCTGTACATATTCAAATTGATCTCTAAATAAATTCATGATTTTGTCAAAGTTTACAAATATAAAAAACTACTAATATATTAAATTAAATTTAATAAATTCAATCATTATTTTTTTATATTTTAAATAAGTTTTTTCGCATTTAATTCATAAACTAACTCATATTTTAAGAAAGTTTGAAGCTATATAAAATAAACTTGCAATGACAAAATCACTAAAAATGATTTCATTAAACACAGATTTGTAAAGGAAATAATTTGGAACAAAAATACCAATTAAATAATAAAAATCTATGCTTCGACAAAATATGAAATTTCTAATTCGGAAATTAATTAAATAAAACTGTCACATTAAGCTTTTAAATTTGGTTTTAACATTAATAAATCAGTATATATATATATATATATATATATCGTTAATTTAAATATTTATAATACATTTATTATATTATATAATAGACAATGTTTAGCAAAATCTGATTTTAGACCCACGTAGAAGTAAGCCGTCGAAATACTTCCAGAAAATTGCACGCCGATACACAACTAAGTAAAGTTAATATAAAAACATTAATTAAACAGCAATAAAAGAACCTACACAACACAAAAATGATAAAAACCGAAAATAAAATAAAATAAATACTAGAGCAAGATCTATGACACGAAAAAAACATAGATATAGCATAGATAAATAACAGAACGTAAACAAATTCGAATTAGTGACGATAAAGGAAAATTTGAAACTGGAAATGAAAAGATTTCCATAAAATAANTCAAAGTTTACAAATATAAAAAACTACTAATATATTAAATTAAATTTAATAAATTCAATCATTATTTTTTTATATTTTAAATAAGTTTTTTCGCATTTAATTCATAAACTAACTCATATTTTAAGAAAGTTTGAAGCTATATAAAATAAACTTGCAATGACAAAATCACTAAAAATGATTTCATTAAACACAGATTTGTAAAGGAAATAATTTGGAACAAAAATACCAATTAAATAATAAAAATCTATGCTTCGACAAAATATGAAATTTCTAATTCGGAAATTAATTAAATAAAACTGTCACATTAAGCTTTTAAATTTGGTTTTAACATTAATAAATCAGTATATATATATATATATATATATATCGTTAATTTAAATATTTATAATACATTTATTATATTATATAATAGACAATGTTTAGCAAAATCTGATTTTAGACCCACGTAGAAGTAAGCCGTCGAAATACTTCCAGAAAATTGCACGCCGATACACAACTAAGTAAAGTTAATATAAAAACATTAATTAAACAGCAATAAAAGAACCTACACAACACAAAAATGATAAAAACCGAAAATAAAATAAAATAAATACTAGAGCAAGATCTATGACACGAAAAAAACATAGATATAGCATAGATAAATAACAGAACGTAAACAAATTCGAATTAGTGACGATAAAGGAAAATTTGAAACTGGAAATGAAAAGATTTCCATAAAATAACTGTTAAAAAATAATAATTAGAATTAAAACTTGTAAAAATGATAAAAAAACGTTAGAATATTCTACGAAAATTGTAAAATCCAACCTCGCACCGATCAAAAACAACTAAATTCAAAATAAATTTAGAAAATTAAGTCAAAATTATTTTAAAGAGTAGGAAAATAACTTAAAAATTAATAGAAATAGGAATTATATTTTAAAACTACTAAAAATAGCATAGAATATTCTAGAAATGACCATATCTATCATGATGGCGAAATTAATTAAAATTAAACAAAATTTAAAAATTATAAAATAAAATAAACCATAAATTATAAAAAATTGCCATCAAAATTAATAAAAATTCAAATTCAAATTAATCAGAATTAAAATAATTCAAATTTGTTTTACTGAATAAGTGCACGCAATTTGCGATTGTCAGAAATTTTGTTTGAAAGTAAAAAAATTTTAATTGAATGTCATTTTATGATTTAATTATATGATGAGATCATCGATTTTGATTTTTGTTTTTCTCTTATAATTGAAACGAAATCACTTTTCAATGGTTAAAATCATTCACTTTTTTCGTCCCACAGCCACTACACACACCTGCAAGTTAATAAAATAAAATATGTTTTGACTTACTCGTCAGAAGATTTTGAAAGAAGTAAGAGTTATGGAAACATTTAGTGTTCAAATTAATATTTCATTTAAAGTTTGTATGTACGAGGATTAACACCACCGGCATGATTGAGACCTAGGGAAAGCCAGTGCAACGCACGAAGATAAGTGAGATGTTTCGATAAATGGATGACCTAAAATGCACTTAATTACGTTGGGTGAGACAGGGAGCGCTATGACTGGGAGATTTAATGAGTGCCAGTTGACAATACAGCATTGACAATACAAACCCCACTAATAAAATTAATAAAGGTCCGCTTGATGGAATATAAGATAGGTTCACACGAAATTACTTTATAAAAAATTAATAAACTCCGTTGATGAATGAGGAATTCATGGTGATAGTAAGAATACGTCGGCTGCATGAAAGAAAAATGCGGCTTATGGAAAATATGCAAGCGGAGATGGAATCGGCCCTGCGGTTGGTCGAGAAACCTAAAGGCCAATGCAGTACGATGGAACACTCTTGGTTTCGTTCGGAAAATATAAACAACGCATACAGTAGATCCAACATCTGCAGATCTCGTTAACAATCGTTTTTTTGATTCTAAACATTCATAGGGTGAACAACTAATAAACATGGGACTTAAAATTCAGTCGGACACATACCTTCTAACGATAGTTCACGTCAGGAACGTATCTAGGGGTGGCATTAAGGGCATTTGCCCCCCCCCCAAAATAAAAATTATAAAAAATTTAAAGAAATTAAAATCAAACTGACTACGCTGTACATACATCAGCAATATGTGATCCAATTTTTTATTAAAATATTTATATTCTTCTCACAATGAATTGACAAATCCATGGTTTGCATATCATCAATAACGTCTCAAAGCTCAATGTTTCACTTTACTTCCTCTTCCTTCTCACCATGTTCAAATTTAGTAATAGCCACTTGATTTTTGATGGAAATATCCGAAGTAATTTTTATACATCATTTTAATTACGGATAACTGGATGCCGTGGGCTAAACATAATTGATAATATTAATTTTCGATCCAAGTTAGACAGAATAATGAAGATGAATACCTTCATTATTCTGTCTAACTTTTTCATTATAATGGGAATTATATTTTCTATCACAATACCGAATTCTTGAAGTTTATTCTAAAAAAAGTAAGATATTTTCAGCAGGCATCGGTTTTTAAACTCAAATCCCAAATTCCAAATACATCATACGATTGGACATTCACATTCATAAACCTTTCATTTTTGAGACATGACCATTCATTGAAAGTCAAGAGAAATTCTTTCTGAAATTCGAACTATTCTTTTACTGTCTTTGGAGATTTTGGGCTATCATATCCGATGGATGTAAATAATTGCTGGATATCTTATGATGGGCAGATCATTTTAAATGATAAGCAATCTCGTGCGGTCAGCTGTGATAAAACAACTGAAAATAAGTAGTCAATTTTTTTAATAATATTGAATTAATCAGAAATTTTGGATCGAAAATTAATATCATTCGTAACGGAAATCGAGAAGTTAATGTTAAAGGTTAATGTTAAAGGTTAATGTTAGATCTCAAGTGCACGCCAATAATCCAGAAACATTTGAAAACCCGTGATATTGCAGTTATATCTATTTATTTATTTGAATCCTATATTAAAAGTTTTGCTCAAGTCATCAACTACAACAGGAGATGAGGTGACCATATCACCGATATCCTTTTCTATATATAATTCCCATATGTGTACTAATTACATTCATACAAATAAACAAGAACTTTAATAAAACTAGTTTTTTTAGTCTAGGACATTTCCCCCAGTCATCCCCCCATTATAGTTTAATCACATGACCCTACATTTTATCATTATTATTATTATTTATTATTATTATTATTATTATTATTATTATTATTATTATTATTATTATTATTATTATTATTATTATTATTATTATTATTATTATTATTATTATTATTATTATTATTATTATTATTATTATTATTATTATTATTATTATTATTATTATTATTATTATTATTATTATTATTATTATTATTATTATTATTATTATTATTATTATTATTATTATTATTATTATTATTATTATTATTATTATTATTATTATTATTATTATTATTATTATTATTATTATTATTATTATTATTAATATTATTATTATTTTTATTATTATTATTATTTTCAGAGAAGTATTATTAATTTAGTATAATGATATATAAATGCTATATATAAATAAAATTAGTATAAAGTTTAAGGGGGGGGGAGTCTGGGAGGGGGAGAAATGTCGGGGGGGGGGAGTCCAGCGAGAGGAGATGTCAGGGGAAAGATGTCCTGATACCAGTTTTTTATATTGATTTAAAATTGCAGTTTTTTCTTGCCATTATTCTTACTGTTAATGTTAAAATATGAATTATAGAGGATAGAATATTTTATGAAGTCAAAGAATCGTCTGTCATTCTGGTATGTGTAAAAATTACATTTCACAATAACTTGAAATGAGCAGCAGATAAATGTTTATAAAATAGTTGAGTAAAGCAAAGATTATCTAAAAAGAATTGCAATATCAACAAAAGAAAAATAAATAAATCTCAAGAAAGTTTTTATAAAAGTTAATAATAAGATTTCTGTGACTAACAATATCATATGAAGTAATAATATATCAGTTTAGTAAATATATTTTTTATGGAGTGAAACAAAATGAAATTACACTTTCATAATGCAATAAATTTCCATTATTTTTAACATTTCTATCGAATTTCATTTGATAGCATTAAATTGTAATAAATTGAAAATTTTAATAAATTATATAAAATAATATATAATTTATTGATTTATTTTAATACAACCAATATTTATCATGGTTTTTGTTATTGAAAATAATAATAATAATAAATTATTTAAATCTATTGATAAAATATCCAATTATTTTTATAAAAATTTTGATTAAAATCTAATTAAAAAATTCGAGTTCACCAATATTTTCTGTCAAATTAATAATCTTCAATATTTATCTAAATTAAATGGATTAAATATTTTGACGCTAAAAAAGAATCAAATTTTTATTTGTTACTAATTCATAAAATAATTATAAATAATAAAGTAGCACTTGGAAGATTTATTCTATGACAACAACCTCCAAAATAATAAATATCCCCGAATAAAAAATATCGCCTTGACAAAATATATTTATTTTTGTTTAAATGAAATTATCCTAGTAATAAAGCTTACCTTTTAATTATTAATTACTATGTAAATAATAAAAATTTTAATTTTAATATATACATTATAATTTCTTTAAATCAAACCAAAGTAACCAGCGGAATATATTGTGACTCAGAAAAAATAAATAATCAGAACAACTAGAACTCAAATTAGTCATGAAAATTATGTTTTTCAATATTCATATTTGAATTTGTATATTGTATATGTTTTATATTAATATTTGAACTTGTCATATTTTGCAAAACCAAATATTTTTTTTATATTAAAACCGGCAATTTATAAAAAACATAATCTTTTGGTTTTCACTCTATTTTAATAATTTTGAAATCGGCTTCTGATTGGTTTTAGATTAACCAGGAATGCACACAAACTTTCTGGTTAAATTTTTTAAATCAAAAAAAATAAATTAGTTAAGGAAGTTATATATTATTAGCACTCTAGAAGTGATTGTCTGAAGTTTTGGCATGGAAGGTTATTGTTCTATCATCGAAAGGTTTGGTGTTTAATTGTCATTGAAATTTGAACCAAAATTGATATCTCTGATGTCCTGGCGTGGTCGCCATGTTAGAAGCTATAACATTCAATTCTTCTGTCATCAAATAAATTACTAAGACTAAATAAATCCAAAATTATATTAAATCTGCTTATATAAACAAATATTCTTGGGACATTTTCTTTTTATAAATTTTTAATTCAACAAAATATCAACATACCATCAACATACCACATTCATACTTAAATTGCAATTTTATTAAAAATTATTTTATTTCAAAATTAAAATTAAAATATTCATTTTAATTTTAAACCATTTTAATTCTAATATATTTCAAATAATTTAAGTTTCACTTTTAATTTTACAAAATTTAATCATGAATTAATTTTAATTTAACATTTTAATTTTAACTCCTCACAAAACTGAATTGTCATATTAGATTCTGATGTAATTCCAGCCACTGAACATGAAAAATCTTTGTTGCCTAGTAAATATTTTCAGAAACGATTGTTTCATCATGCTTCGTAACCATTCAGTAAATAGTATCAGTATGACCCACAGCTTCCATTGCATATTCAACTTGACATAAACTACCATCCAAAGAAAAAGTAGTTGTTCAATAATCATAATTTCGAGCCATCGCATAAATTTTAAATGAAAAGAAAAAAACCTTGAAAAAAAATCTTTATTTCTAAACTCGCCAAAAATCTTCCAGAAAATATCTTCAATTGATATGACCAAACAACAACAATTCATAATAATTCAGAATTCCAAAATAATAAAAAAAATAATAAAAAACTAATTCGATCAAACAACCATATAAATTCCAGAATTCCAAGCAAGAAACTCCAAACCTCACAAAAATCAATTCTAAACTTGACTACTCGTGTTTGCACACAGACAAGAAGAAATTTGCGCTTACAGACGCTAGTAATAAGAATTAACCAATTTGGTTATATGTTTACCATACATTTTTAACTCTTCAAAATAAACTATATAATAAAGACATCATGAGTAAAATATATATTAAACCTTAAAATTTAATGTTCATTAAATTATTTCATTTTATTGCCCAATTCAAATATTTAAACATGAATGCGTCAGAGAATAAATGAAACATTTTACATATCTTTCATTTGTTTCCTAAAACATCCATGTTCAAATATGTTAATTGGGTAATAATATAAAAAGGAAATAATTTTTTCTAACATGTCTTATTAATTCTGTTGGAAGCTCTATATAAACAAGTTTATTTTTAAATAATATCATAATGTTTCAAATCATTAAAACGTTTTATATTTGAAAAATAAGACTATTAAAGAAAAATGAATATTTAAAAGAGATGAATCTTACCATATATTCCAAAAAGCGTCTTTTCACTCAGTAAAGTTATTTGAAGGGATATGAAATCCAAAGAAAAGATTTTGAAAAATGTGAATGATTCATTAAATATATAGTTTTCTTTGGAAATTGATGTCTGCTTGGACTGTTTTTCTTTACATGTCAAACCTTTAAATAATTTCAACTTGACGTAAATTCCTGAAATATAGTAATAATAATAATAATAATAATAATAATAATAATAATAATAATAATAATAATAATAATAATAATAATAATAATAATAATAATAATAATAATAATAATAATAATAATAATAATAATAATAATAATAATAATAATAATAATAATAATAATAATAATTAATAATAATAATAATAATAATAATAATAGTAAACTGATTATAAATGTTTTAATTTTAAAATGTGTATTTATTCATTTATATAATTCTTGTACTTATTAAAATAGAAACTTTAAATTTCACCAAAAATTTGATTCTTATTGATACTTTATCAACACATTTGCAACCGTATATCGAGATTCTGCCCAATATATCAATAACATTCCCTTCCTTCAATATGCAAAAGTATTACCCACATATGTTAGACGGTTAGCGGTTAGACACGTCTTTTCGACGTGCGCAGTACACAAGGTCAAGCACTGGTTAATGAAACTCACAACGTTGAAAAAATGTGCCTGCTGCCCATTGCATAGAATGAATAGCAAATCAAATATGTACAAAATTAATTTTTACATAATAATTTGAATTCTTTTAAACCGGTTTTCAAATGTGACAAATTTATTTTAAAAACCGGTTTTGAAAACCCGTCAACCCCTAATTATACTGTACCACGCACTTAATTATTTTTCTTTTATTTACTTCAATTTGTTTAGTATTAGCTTAAATATTTTCTTTAATTTAATTAATTAACTAGTTTTTGATTTCCCTATTTTGCATGTTTTTATTGTTTTCATTTCATTTTGATTAATATTTCAGATTTCATTTGTTTTTTTTCTTTTTTTATTCAACTTTAAATATTTTAACTGTTAGTTATAGTTCAAAAGTTAGAAATCATAAAAAATAATAATTTCCATAATCTGACCATAAAAGTGAGTTTGACTTATTAAGTTAAAGGATATTTTAATATGTCACCAATGTTTTAGCATATATAATGTTTCTAGAATGTAATTTTATTTCATTTTTTACATTTTTTACATTTTCACTTTATTAATATGTATCTAACTTTAGTAATTGTTTTAATTTTGAAATGTTTTAAAGTTTTTTAAAACATTTTACATTTAAAAACTTGTCTTATTTTTTACAATGCATTTTTTTGAATTATATCGAAAATGAGAAATTCTCTAAAACTCGATTAAATGTTTTTTTGGCTAGTCAACTGTGAATATAATATTTGGAATAACAAAAAGCGAGTAAAGGATATACACATTTTAGAAACAGCGAATTTTAGAGAGTTCATATTAATAAAAATTAATATTTTGTATTAATTGCTGTCTAGCAGGGGTGGGCAGGTGCGGCTCTTTGATGAGCCGTGTGGCTCCCAATATGATAATATGACAATATGTTGTAGCTCTTTGTAATACAGAGAAAATCTGTATTTGGCTCTCAAGGACCTCATGCGTACCCACCCCTGTAAAGCAATAAAATTCGTAGTAAAAAATTTCTTTTCACGAAAGACATTTCTAAGAATGTTCCACAATTTTATTTACACATTTTATTATATTTATAAGATTTTCTTTTGATATCTGGTACAAATAAAACATTCAATAAGATTGTTTTTATTTAATTTATATTTTAGTGGATACAATAACAATAAAAAATATCATTTCACTCAATTCAATGCAAATTCTTTTAGAATATAATATTAGTTTTCCAAAAAATGAAAAGAAGTGAATGTTTTACTCTACTGATATTAAAAAAATAAACAGATTGAACAACACGAAACTAAAAGCATTGAGAAAATATTCATTTTTAAATTTGATGGAATAATAATTATTAAATTTCTATAATTCCCGTTTGTTTCTTATTGTTACATAAAATGCCTCATATGTAAGTTTCTTTTTTTATTAATAACAGCAAATTTTTATTACAGATTTCAATGATACTCGAATGAACAAATTAATGCAAGAAAGTTTTATATAAAAACTAGTATATATATTTGTCTAATAAATATTAATTCTAGCAAATCACGACAAAAAAAGTCAGTAGAAAAACTTTTCAGTTATTTTCGAAATGATTCTAATAATAAATTTAGAATGAGTTAATTAATTAAAAGAAATTTTCTGCAGGAAAACTGTTTTATAAAATTAAATAATTGTCATCATTTTAAAATTCAAAAAATTAATAAATAAGTATTTTTGAATAATTGATTGTTTAATTAAAACAAAATGGAAATTATTTAGAGATTTATGAAGTAATAATTGTAATAATTTTATGTTCTGAATGGCTATCAATAATTGAAGAAATAATTATTAATTAAGAAGAAAAATCAGAACATTCAATGCTACTTGAAACTTGCGAAAATATTTTTGAAACATTTCTATTAAAACTTCAAATAAATTTTGACAACTTCCATAACACTTTGTTAGTAAATTAAATGTCTAAGCAATTTAAATTTACAAAAGTCCATTAAAGGGTTAATTTGAAACAAAAATAATTTTTAATCTCATTGTTGGAAAATAAGATTAAAAATTTATTTTAATTTGTTTTATAATTAATAATAATAATGAAAATAATAAAAATAATAATAATATTAATAATAATAATAATAATAATAATAATAATAATAATAATAATAATAATAATAATAATAATAATAATAATAATAATAATAATAATAATAATAATAATAATAATAATAATAATAATAATAATAATAATAATAATAATAATAATAATAATAAATCTATTTAGATTATTTTCTAAAAATAATTACCAAAAAAGTAAAAAAAATTTAATTTTAAAACAGAAATTAATTTATCAAAATTATTCTGCCTGATCTCATAAATATTTAAATTAATAATCTAATTAGAAATTTTTTGGATATCGAAACTTCTGGTTTGTCATATAATTTGCTTTTCCTACTCGATCAAATTTACAGTTCAAAAAATGTTAATTTTATTTAAATCCAGATTTCGGACTCAACATAAATTAATGTTTTAATGAAATGTTTATTGAATTACTTACTGAAATTCTGGGGGCTCAATGTGCTAGAATATTATAAATATTTATTAAGTTACAACTAATAACTGCATTTTCATTTTCTGCAAGGGATTCATTTGTTTGCTGCCTTAATCAAAATGTTATTTTTTTCCCAGTAATTATTTATCAATAATGTAAGCTAACATTGAAACTTTTCACTTTTGCCCGTCTAATAAATAATACGTATGAAAATGATTGAATAATTTACGATCTCTCACAATCTGAAAATGAAGGTGAGGTTACTTTTGGAATAGACTGGAATGCGAAAGGTCTGCTCGTAAAAGATAAAATTCTTTGATGTTGTTATTGTGTGGGAATTAATTCATTAGATACAAACAGGACGGAAGATCTTCATATTTAAAAGAGTGAAAAAATTTTTTATTGACCAGAAAAAATAAATATTCATCAGTCCGCTTTAAGGAAGAAAATGAAAGATCCCTTCGAATTAAAAATACATGGAATTGCCGTAAAAATTCATAGAAATGTGAGAGATAGTGCTACTGTCAAAGTTATCGTCAAAGTGAACACAAAAATGATTGATTCAACTTCTAAAATATTTATTAGGGTTTAGTTAGGCGAAAAGAAATTGACTACTTGGGGTCATGGAAAAGAAAGTTGATCTATAAATTAAAAATAAATTATATATGGAAGTCGAACTCTATTCACGATATTCTGCAACCAAATTTGTCGAACACATCGCGAAGTAAAGTGGTCCGATTCTAGATAAGAAAAATTTTCCCCCGTGATTTTTTAATATATTAAAAATAATGATATGTTAACAATATGTTAATTACTTTTTACTTTCGGAATAAAAAACGCAATAAAATTTTGCTTGTATTTTATATTATGTGTCCTGTGTTTGTATGTAAAATTATTTTTCTGCCACTTTCTCAATTCCTATATAACAACTTTTAACTTTCGGAACATTAAACTTTTACACAAAGATAAGTTTGTGTGTTCCTATACTATAATTTTATCGATTTAATTTAGATTATATACACTTTTATATTTCGGAATTAGGTGGATTGAATTTTCAGCACACAGATGAGTTTGTATGTTTCTTATAATATAATTTATTATTTTTTAATATTATAGATGGTTTTACATTTTGCAACGCGTCGTATAAGCAGAAAGGTGCGTAAATACATCAATACATATTTTTCAATAGTTCGCATTCAGAACCAGAAGATTTTTAAAATACATCCGGTTCTATTCATATCCATATCTGTGAAAACACAAAACTTTGAGTCAATTGTTCATTTGTGTGTTTTTTATTCGATTTAACGTACAAATTGTTTGCTTATAGCAGATTCAATTTAGAAATAATGTAATGATAAATTATATTGTGAAGAATGTATTTGTATTTATCATCTTTTTCATAAATGCTAACTTTTTTTTGCGATTTTAATGTATATGTTAACGTTCGGGATATCAGAGTTCTAATGTTTTGCTATTACCACGAAAGCATTTAAAAATTATTATACAAAAACACAACAGTTAGGAATATTATTAAAGTTTCTAATTCCAATATACATTTTCACTTTTTTATTTAACTTTAAATATCTCAATTTACAATTTGAATTGTTCATTTATGAGCCTAGTAAAACAGAGATTCTACTGCTATATCACTTAATAAAACAAGAAAACATAAACACGGTTTCAAATTTCATTTTTTGAAAAATAAATTGTAAAATTTTCTAGAAGACAATCTGAGCCTTTTGAATTGCATTTTATCTGTGGATAATTACATTCCGAGGAGATGATTACGTTAATAATAATAAATTAGATATTTTCGTTTTAATAATCTTATTTCGTTTAAATTAATAAATTCTGTAAATTTTTCACAGATAAATTAACTCTGAAAAATTCTGTTTATCATTTAGAAAAAACTGAAAATAATGTGACGAAAAATCTTTTAAATTTTACTATGAAAACGTAGAAAATTTCAGTTTTTGTGTTTGGAGAAATAAATCCAATTATTTTCAAATCATTATATTTACGGAACTTTAATGTCAATTTAATTAAATAATTTATTGAGAATTTGTCAACAATTTTCTTATCAAACTCTATTCCAAAATATTTATAAAATAATTTTTAAATTTCAAAAATTTTTATAAAAATAAATAATTATCAATACTATAAAAAACTTATTAAACATTGGAATAAAAGAAATTTAGAAAAATAATGATAATTAATTAATTATAGCTAGTATTTAATTAAGCATTAAATAATATATTGAATGAGCATTAATATTATAAAGATTTAGTATTAATTTAATAACATTATAGAAATTATTTTTGAGTATTAAATATTTAAAGAACTAGATTAATTGAAATGAAAAAATATATTAATCTATTTAAAAAAAAACATTGGACAAAAAAGCATTATTTAATATTATTTTGAAATAGAAAAATTACAGATCATTATTTATAAAATTGTCATTTTCATTGTCTTAGTAAAGCTGTTTTAGCTTTCGGAGGTCTTCCTTTCTTGAGTTTGGTTCCAATATCGACATTTTTTGCCTCTGGTGGTGGTTTGCAATACTTTAATCTGATCGCCATACCAACCACATGTTTGCAAATGTAGTGCTTTAGAATTGCAGGACAGGTACAAGTACCTGACTTCCATATTTCTCCATTGTTTGGTTAGGACACATACCAAATGCCGATTTGTGTAGCTCGGCCATTTTCGTAGCGTTTATATATTTTTTATCGGTTCTAGGGATATTCGTCGCAGGAAAATTTGGGGGAAAATATGGGAGCATGACAATTAAAATATATTAATTGTATTAAGAATGTTAAATACTTAATTAAGTTGAATGCACATTACGTAACAATACAAATAAAATATAATGTTATTACAGTAAGCCCTCGAATAACACAGTTAATCGGTACTGTAAAAATATAAAACCGTGTTATTTGAAACAAGGAATAATAGAAATACAAAGGTTGGAAATCAGCAGAAGTTTTATTACACATTTTTATTTGTTACGTATATCACAAAAATGACATAAAAATAACAATTCACTATAAAAATGAAAATAACAGTTAATAAACATTAACTATAAACATTAACTATAAACGAATAAATTATTTATTAAATTATAAACACAACGTTTCCTTTAGTATTATTAATCGCTGTCATCATCCAAACGTCATATTCATTTTTTGAATAAGAGGAAAGTCTTCATCACTTGAGTTATTTTCGTTAGTAAATCATTGTTGTTGAAAATGACGATTCATTGTTTTGTGATGCATTTAAAACTTTTTCGTATGGAGCTAGCAATATTCATCAATAAAATGCAAAATAATGTATTGTTATCTATGTTGTTTGGGAATTTCCCAAAAAAATAGAGTGTTATATATTTTTTATCGCAAAAGGTTATCGCAAAGTGTTATTGCAGGGTTGTCGGATTTTTTACCGTGTTATTTAAAATGCGTGTTATTCGAGGGCTTACTGTATATGAAAAATAGTTAATTTAACACAAATAAATGTCAATACAATAAAATGTTTGAATAATCCTGTAAGATTTTTTAATTGAAATTAATTGATTATAATTATTAAATCTAAACTTAAAGCATAACATTTAAAATTATATAAATATAATATTAATAACACAATAAATGATATATGTTATTGTTTTCATATGTATTACAAATTTCTGCTCCGAATTGTCCGCGCCGAATTGTCCTGCGACGAATTGTCTGGTTACCATTTTTATCTGAGATTTTAACAGTTTCGCCTGATGGTACATAATATTTTGTAGTCTCTATATCAGTATCTGGTATTGAAATCACTTCAGTGTTTGACTTTTCCCAATTTCCAATGTGAAAGTTGAATAGTTGTTTCTTCCTTGTAACATTTTGAATTTATATCTCTTGGATCGCGCTCTTTTGACCACTTTTTAACAATTAGAAAAACAACCACAGTAAATCTTGTCTTATCAAAATCTATACTGGGTGTTCCATATTATTTGCTTTTTTACTGTGACAAAAAATTTGATAGTTGCTGTTTCGTTGGAACTGGAAATGCCTTTTCAGCAAGAAGTTCTAAGACTCGCTTTGGTTTGAATAATTCGCAAATTTCTTTCTTTGTCTCTTCTTTAATGCCTGTTGTTCGTAGTTGTCCATGCTGATGTTCATAATTCTAATAAACATAGTTACAATTTCATACAATGAATAGCGGTTGGACATTGTTTCAAACGCCTTTTGACTTGTAGTATACTCTTACCTTCACCTGTAATTTTTGTCATTCCATCACTCTTTATTTTTTCTAAAGTTAGTTCCTTGTCTGAAAAGGTACTCACTTTCTTCTAGTTTATTTGGAGCGTTTTGTATTAGAAACTGTGTTGTCTTGGGTGTTGTCTATCTGCTTTTCTATATCGCTTGAATAAATGTGCTACGCGTTGTGATTGAGCCATTTAAAACTTTGAATTTGAATTTTTAGTCATATTGATAAGTATAAACAACGATCATTTTAAAAAATTTATTGTTCATTCAATTATTGCTAACTTTCTCTAATTCTCATTTTAATAAAATTAATACTCGTTTAAATAAAAGTGATGTATATATATATATATATATATATATATAGAAAATTAATGGAAAATTAAAATTTAATAGAAATAGTAAATGTTTAGGGATAATCAGATATCTTCAATATATCAATTATATCAAATTATATCAAATGAACAATTTATCCGGATCACTGATAGTAAATAAACTTTTATTTAGGGTTAAAATTCATTTCAAATTTGATGAAAATATTTTAATTAATTTTATTATTGTCAAATTTAATTGGATAATAATATTAATAAATTAAATTTATTTCAAATTGTCAAAATATAATTATATTAATTAATTTCAAATTTAATTGGATAATAATACTAATAAATTAAATTTATTTCAAATTGTGAAAGTATTTTAATTTCTTTTAATAATTTTAAGTTTGATTGAATAATAATTTTAATGCATTAAATGTATTTTTTAATTGTGGAATTATTTTAATTAAATTTACTTATTTCACATTGGATAATAATTTATTTATTGATCAATTAAATTCATTTCTAAATGTCATTTTATTTTAATTATTTCACAGTTGATTATATAATAATTTAAATTCAATTTAATATATTGATATTTATAATTTAATATAATAATATATTGAATATTGAAAGTTATTTTAGTGAAAGATAGCAAATATAATCTTGAAACTTTATAATTTTCTTACTAAATTTCACCTTTATCGTTATTGAAAACATTCCGTACGTTATAAATAGTAACATTGAGTCTGTGAGTATCGCTGTGATATTTCAGGGAAATGCAAATTTCTGGACAACAACTGATCTAAAATTAAACAAAATAATAAAATTTTAATAATAGCATTTAATAAAGATAAATTGTTTATAAAAGACACAAGTACATTTTTATTAATTTAATTAAAATATTTGTCAAAATTGAAATAATTAGTATTAAAAATTTGTAATAAAAACTTCCTTTGTTTTATTTGGGTATCGATTCAATAATATTAATTATTACAATTAATAATTCTAAAACAAGAGATTTTTAAAATATTTGATTAATAGTTCTAATTTTAATTAGTGTTGAAATTATAACAAATCAATTAAAAGTCGAACGATAATGTCGAGCTGGACCGGTGTTTTTGGCCAACAAATATCAAATTTATTTGGTGGATTGCTTTCCGTTGGTATTCGAGGCAATAATTGTGATGTATTAGATACACAAAGAAAGGTTCCAGATAAAATGATTGAGAAGAGTTCAGCTACAAGATTGTTTAATATTACTGAAAGTACTGGAGGTGTCATGACTGGTATGATCCCTGATTATCGATCTCAAGTATGTCGTGCACAAATGGAAGCAGCTCGATTTAGATATAAACATGGATATGAAATGCCTTGTGAAATAATATGTCGTTCTATTGCGGATATTAAGCAGCTTTCTACCCAATCAACTGAGATGCGACCATTAGGTTGTTCAATGATGGCATTATCTTATGGTATTGACATGGACAAACTGTTATTATTCAAAACTGGCTCTGTGGATGAAAATAAAATTATTATGCTTTATCTTGAATTTAAACATGAACAGTTCCAAAACTAACAAATATATTAATTTTATGTTATTATTTATGTAAAGGAAAGTTGAATTTTCATTCTTTATTGCTGAAACTTTTCGTTTATAGCCTCATAGGTTAACTGACTGGCTGGCATTGAAACGGTCTCAGACCTGAATACACAAAAAAAACAAAGTAATAATTAGCATTTTAAAATTCCCTTTCAATCGTTATCGGTTCTACAATCAGTAGTGATCACAATTCGTATTATTGGCAATCTTTTCATACTTTGAGCAAATAGAACTTTTTATGAGTTTCATTGTCATAATATAAGATACAAGGGAGTGAGATTACAAATTTTGCCCTATTCAACTAATTAAATAGCGCGACATTATCAACGATTTTAAACAAGTAATATAATCAAAATCAAAATATCAAATATTTTTATTATTTTAAACTACTTACTTGATTAGAATTATGCTCTGACAAATCTCTGTAAATTCTGGCTTTGGTTAGAAGTTTTATATTGTCTTTATCTATTCTTTCATCTGAGACAATATCACCTAATTGATATGAACTGACTGCTACTGGTTTTCCATGTCTGTCCTTTTCCGAAAGTAAAATAAAAAAATGAAGAGTTCGACTGCGTAAAGCAGAAAATGGCACCTAAAATAATCAATTTGAAAATTTTAGTTTAAGACATTTTATCATAAAACGTTATTATTACAAAAGTAACTTATCAAATATAATATTAAAAAAACTTAATAATTATGTTGAGTTTATCCAATCTCAAGTTCTATACTGTATCTTTCATGGATTGTTCATTTTGCTTGATTTTGCCCAAGTTGAATTACTTTCGTGTATTTTTCTCATTCTACAGGTATAAATGTAAATATTGAAAAAAATCTGATTAAAACATCTATTGGTTATATAGTATTTTTTTGATTTTCTTGTGTTACTTGATTAAGAGTTGTTATTAAGAGTTATAAGGATTTTATCAATATTTTTGTTTTCTAATTTTAGTTTTGGATGTTTATGTATACTTTGAACTTTTAAGGTTATTATTTTAATTATTATTATTATTATTATTATTATTATTATTATTATTATTATTATTATTATTATTATTATTATTATTATTATTATTATTATTATTATTATTATTATTATTATTATTATTATTATTATTATTATTATTATTATTATTATTATTATTATTATTATTATTATTATTATTATTATTTATTTATTTATTTATTTATCGTTAATGTTAATATGTATACTAAATACCACCGAAAGCTTCTGTTAACAGACTCAACTAAGAAAGACCTCATCAAAACCTCTGTTCTCGGTTATTAACTGTCCAACTACCTGGAAGTTATTTTCTGACTGATACATTTGTTTTCTGTATCAATGTATACACAGTTACAAATTAAATGTTTATGTAATTATGAACACTGAAAACTTCGGCATATTCGGCTACGTGTCATATATTTTAGCGCTTGTGGAAGACCACTTCCTGCGGCCAAACCATCTTTGGTAATTGGTGCTTTCATCAGTCCATATCAAATAAGTTACTATATATCAAAGGAATGTTGCCAAAATCATAACTAAAGAGTAAAAGATATTTATACAAGTTAATTTCTGGAAGTAGAGGTTATCCCTTCTTGATATGGGCAAGTAGTTAATAAAAGATGGATAATAAAAACATCTTTCAATAAATAAAATGATAATTAAATCAAAAATTTCCAAACTGAAATTAACCAATAACGGCGCATCTGACAAATTAATTCATTTCCTGAAAAATGATAAACCTTGTGAAACTTATTTGCCAAAAATATTGTTCGGTATCTACATCAAAACTGTCACGAACATTGTTGTAAGAAGTGTGAAAATACAGAGGAAATCCTTAAAGAAAAGAAAATTATTTCTTAATTGGAATTATGTAAATTTTAAATATTTGCATGTTTCTAATCCATCTCTAATGACCAACAAGTTTTTTCTGAGCTATTTTGGTAAAAATTAATATTTATTTGCTTATTATAAATTCTAGCATGAAATTAGAAAGTAGTAAATTGCTATATTTCTCTTATTCTAGGACGTTTCATCGCTATCACTTATTTTTGGGATGTTTTTTTCTTTATATCTTCATTAAATTTCTTTTATTGCTTTTAAGTTAAATATGTCCTGTCTAAATGTGAATAAATAGTTTTTTGGAAAAGAAATTATTTTTTGATATTTTCTAAATCATTAAAAATTATCGCTATTCGTTGCTATTATCAAAAATTATATGTAAAATTAAAGTGTTATATTTTAATAAAATATTTTTCAAGTAATTAAAAACAAACTTTTATCAGTCACCTTATGGGGGGTAGTGATATTTGAAAAGTCGACTTTATATCAATAAGTTTTCCAAATAGTAAATAAACAAAATGATTCATGATTTTGAAAAACATTCCAATGTAATTGTTACTTTAAATTATAATTTGAATTATTTTAAAAATTATAATGAAACATTTTAAATCATTATATTTTTTTTATTTCAGTTAATTAATCTTAAATAAATTTTTAATTGAATTCTTTTAGTTAAAACAAAATATTTGAAATAAAATGCAAATCAAATCTTAAAAGTTTGTTTTAATGAAAATAAATTGTATGAACTATTTTATAAACTAATTCTCATATTACAGAGTTTAGTAGAATTATTTGTTTAATTGGTTTAAATATTTTTATAATAAAATATGAGAGGGACTATATGAAATCAAATAGAATATAAAACTGCAATTGTTATTAGGTTGTTGGTTTTTACAAAGTTTTCTAAATAATCTTTGTAATATTATTTAATTAGATAAATAAAATTTGTTTAAAAGCAATGACCAAGTTTTTGTCCAGGGTAAAAAGAAATAATTTTTCAAACAAATATCAATTTTGTACAAAGAAAATATATCTACGTGATTTTTTCAGTAATTCAGGAAACTCAACGAGCAATGGAGAAGTAGATAAGATAAAATTTAATATTTGTATTTGTTGACATGCAAAATTCCCTTCGTTTGTCCAGGGAAAATTAATTTCTATAATGATCCATGAGTTGATTTGACAATTTTACTGCCTAAATGATCTACATTTACTTATCTATGTTTAAAATAATTGACACAAAAATTATTTTCCCATTAAAAAAAATAAAAGTTTGAAATTCTAACATTCAATTTTTTTGCTTCCAAGTTGAAACTGTTAAATATGTATTATTAAACAAATAAAACATTTAGTTGTATTCTGTAATTAAAATGATTTTTTAGTGAAATGCATGTGGATAAAATTAGGATCGAAGAATGGGGTATAATTATTACGTTAAATTATAATTTGAATTATTTTAAAAATTATAATGAAACATTTTAAATTGAATTTTTTAATTATGCATTTTTTCCCTTTGTAATTTCAAAACCTAAAATAATGTCCTAAAATAATGGGTGAAAATTAAAGAGAATATATGAATGTAACCGAAACAACGTAATGTCTTTTTTTGTGTTTTTACTATATTGGAAATCTTAATTATGGTATTTAAAATCGTATTTGGAATTTTTGAAAATAATTAAATTAGAAATGTGAGGCCAATTTTCAATGAAAAATATAAAAAAAATACAAACGGAAATTCTGACAATTTTTCATTTTTAAAACCATGCAATTGAAGTACCGTGTTATGCATGGAATGACCATATATATTATGGTTACATGACATTTAAGCATGCGACAGATTAACATGCGGCTTACTTTAACATAGACAGATTAACACTGTGACATTAACATAGTGACAGTTTAACATGGACACACTTTAACATACGACCGATTATCACACATTTTAATATCAAGACAAATGCAGCTGGTGACCGCAATTAAAAGCCAATACTCATATACCATTCGCAAAATTCATATGGCCTTGAAGAATTATGCAAAAGTCAGTCTACCTGTTTGTTATCAAGGAAACAAGAAATTCTGGATGACTGCCGATCTTTATACGAAGTAGTTCACTGAGTATTTTAAGCCAACTGTTTAGAACAAAAAATTCCCTTTAATATTCTGCTACTTAGTGATATTGCTCCCGGCCATCCAAGAGTTGTAATGGAAATATACAAGTAGATAAAAGTTATTTTTCTTCCTCCTAACACTAGATCAATTGTGCAGTCCATTAACCAAGCAGTAATCTCGACTTTTAAAGCGTATTATTTACGCAAAGGCTATTGCTGCACTTAATTGTGATGCCGATCCCAATGAGCCACAAAAAAATAAACTGAAGACCTTCTGAAAAAGATTCAATATTTTAGATGCTATAAAGAACATTCGTGATTCGTAGGATGAGGTCAAATCATCAACACTCAAACAAGTTTGGCAAAAATTGATTCCAACCCTTATGGATGACTTCGAAGGCTTTGCAGTTGATACGCCTAATGTAACAACAGAGGTGGTAGATATATGGCAAGAGAGTCAGAACTTGAAATTTCTCCTGAAGATATGACGGAATTGCTGGCATCTCATGATGAACCTTTATCAGATGAAGATTAACTTTACTCGATGGCAACGTAAATTATTTCTAGAGGCTGAATCTGATGTTAATGATGATGAAGACAACGAAATTAAAGAAATGTCTACAAAAGATTTAGAGCATTATGTAGGCCTACTGCATACAGTTGTGAAAGTGTTTGAATCAATTGACAATAACTTTAAGAGAAGGTCGGAAGTTGGCATAAGATTGCTAAACGACATTACATGTTACACTGAAATTCTTGAGAGAGAAAGAGATGCTCAATGAAGCAAACGCCATTTGCATCTTATTTTAAACCAGTGACGCAAATACCCGCACCTTCAAATCCTATCATTCAACAGCCATTATCGCCTCAACAACCATCAACATCAACGTTAGACTCTCCACCAAGCAAGAGAATTAGATTCGTTGAACGGTCAGATGACGAGTCTCAATTATCTTCTTCAACCTTCTTTCAATGATATTAATAAAGTTTTTAAAGCTAAAATATATTATTTTTATTTTAATTACTCTTCTTTACGTATTTTATTTTGAAATCAAAACTATTGCGCAAAAAATAAATGATAGTGTAAACAAGTTTTAAGGTGTTTATATGTTGTAGCGAGTGAAAAAAAGCAAGAGACTCGCATTGCGGCGGTGGTCTGGAACCATACCCGCCTTATTACCGAGGTATACCTGTAATTGAAGATTTTTTTCGTTTGACTGTCAATTTGTGAGTTTTATTTACATGTTTATGATGTAAATTTTGATTTCTCATATAAAAGGTAATATATTTTATTTAATAAACGAAAATATTATGCCAAAAAATCAACTTCCCTAGTTAATTGGTATGAAATTAGTTCATTTGCGTTCAGTTGCGTTTAGTTGACCATATTTTGTTTATAAATTAGATGAATTTTTAATATTTTTGAAGTTATTCTTGTCACGGAGTTCAATGTGAAATGTTTTTCACCAAAACGGAAGAATTGTAAAAGCTGTGCGGTTTTTATTTGAATTGTTTATGTTTTTTAGTAAAAACATGTGTTAGATTATTATATTTTTATTATTATTATTGTTCAATCGCGAATTCATAACACATAATCATTTTATATTTATATACATGTTTATATCTACATCGAGCTGCTTCCATTTGTGCACGACATACATGAGATCGATAATCAGGGATCATAGCAGTCATAACACCTCCAGTACTTTCAGTAATATTAAACAATCTCGTAGCTGAACTCTTCTCAATCATTTTATTTGGAACCTGTCTTTGTGCAGCTACACATAAATTTGATCTCATATCATTCCTTTCTGAACACAAAACAATATCGATTCGGCCATTTTGATCTTGAGCACATTTCAACAAGTTTGTTTGATCCATATTCAATTCACCAGGTACAGATTGAACTAATTGTCGGTCTCGAGATAATGTGATTAGAGAGAATCCATTGCCCAGAATTTTAAGAGATTTGCTAGATCTGATAACATCGTCTTTACAAATAGTTTCTATTTCCATTTTGCTGCGGGTTCTATTCAACCTTGCCATTTCCATAAAATTCAAACCAAATCGATGAGAACTCAAATTCAACAAAACAATATCTTCAGTAAAATTCACATAACTCGAATTCCATTGCCATCCATAAAAACTTCTAAATCAAACATCACTAATCAAAACCCAATTTAAAAAAATGATAATACCTTTTGCTCGCGTCTGTGTGCGCACACAGCAAAAACAAAGAAAAGCAAAGCGCACACAGACGCGAGATAAACTAACCCCAAAACAAAAATGACATTGCTCGCGTCTGTGTGCGCACACAAACACAACGCGCACACAGACGTGCATTGAGCTCACAATTTTCCAATTATTATTATTATTATTATTATTATTATTATTATTATTATTATAATTATTATTATTTAAAACAATAAAGTGATAAATGCTGCTACCAAGAAATCATCACTTTATATTATTATTATTAATGTTATTATTTTCATTTTTACTATTATCATCATCATCATCACGATAATAATAATAATAATAATAATAATAATAATAATAATAATAATAATAATAATAATAATAATAATAATAATAATAACAATAATAAAGGTTAAATTTATAATTTACTTGAAATAAGAATTTTTCATTAAAATCTGAATTGCTTGAATATTTTTTAATCGTTGTATTCTGATAATTTCTTTCTAAATTTTCCAGGAATATTCTGAAAATATTTAGTTAATAAATTATATAACATTATAATTATAATTAAATAACAAAAATTAAAAATTAAAATAAATAAAAAAATGTGCTTTTATGTTTTCTAAGATCTAGAGTTGACATTTTAAAAATGTATTTTACATAAATTGGTGATCATATTTAGAATTCATGTAAAAGTTAATTAATCAAGTAAATGTTTTGATTCAAATTTAAAAATTTTGTAGAAGAATAAATCTTTCCTAATTAATATTTTTTACATAATTATAATCATCAATATTGCTGTCAAATAATATATTTCATGTTATCTCAATTAATTAATCAAAATAAACTTCATTTCCTTTCATAAATCAGGATCTTTCATCTTGCTCTATTTAATTCGTTATAAGAGAAATTAAAGAAAAAAATATGAATGATATCAATTATTTAAAAGTGTATTTAAAAATAAATTGAAAACATAGTTTTGATCGTCCAAAAGATAAAGTGAATAGAATTTGTGAAACAATCCGAAACACCCCATCAAGATAGAAGAGAATGAGAAGAAAATGGTATATGAAAAATTAAAAATACAATCATTGTAACATTGAGTTTGAATTTGTAAGTAAACTTAGTAGTATGTTGTAGTATTCGATTTGCAACAATCTCTTCTACAAATCTCTACTACGCATTAACTATTAAAGAAATAAAAAAAAATAAATAAAAAAACATTTAATTTTTATTCTTCTGTATGAATTTCAAAGATTTACAACTCATTCGATTCTTAACAACTTCCTTTAGAAAGTGATTTTCGTGAGTTGCTAGAAAAAACATTTCTCGTAAATCTTCTCGATGAACATCATTTGGTTCGTAACCATCTTCTCTACAAAATGCTACAATCGATTTACAAAATAAGAAATTATTAAATAAATCGATGAAAACTGTTTTTTAAAAAATAAAATTAATTTTTATTCTTGTAAATCTCCACAGGTTTTGGTAAATAAATTTACCAAATAATCATTTAATTCTCATGACTACCCCTCCCCCCCAATTCTTTGAATTCATATCGATAAATAATTTCAGTTACATTTTATTTGTTAAAATCATTTTTATACATTTTCTTGATGCTTAATAATAAGTAGATGAATTCCATATAATTCCGTATAAATGTATTTTCAGGTTCCATTAGAATGAAATACGTCATCTATGAATTACTGAATGAAGCTTGAAAACAACTAAATGCTTCAAACTAATTCACGTAATATTAATTTGCTAAATATGATCATTTATTTCTATCTAATATACATAAATGACTTAAAAATATAATAAATGATACCCTCAATTAACCATGTAAACAGTGATGAGATTCAGTCGGTACGCACCGGTACGCCTGTGCTGGTTCTTAATAAGTTTCAGTAAGTGCGTACGGAATTTTCATTTTCCAAATGAAAAAAAATTGGAAAGCGTACCGATTTCAAAGAAAATTGAATCTCATCACTGCATGTATATATATTGTACATATATTATTATTCTTTGATAAAAAAAATATAACAGAATAGAATAAAAACTCAAATATAATAGGCAACATACATTTTTAATCAATAAGAGTAATAACGAACATTATAAGGATAATAATAATAATAATAATAATAATAATAATAATAATAATAATAATAATAATAATAATAATAATAATAATAATTATTATTATTATTCAAGTACTTATTATTATTATTATTATTATTATTATTATTCATCAAGATTGTATACAAATAATATTATTAAAAAGTTGTAATTAATCAAGTTTTATGAATAAGATTATCATTTCTATAGAATAATCATTTTCAGTTTTTGTATACCTTTATAACACATTGTTTTTTTATTTTTAAGCATGCATTCAAAGAAAAATTTACTCTAATATCATCATTATATACTTTTTTTCATTATAATTATAATTATTGTAGTACCTCCAAAATTTAAACAAAACAGATAGTTAGCTGGATTTTTTCAAAAATGTGAAGAAGATAAAAATATTTTATCGAATAAAATATTTATTCTGGTTTTTGTGATTTTATTTCTCATGATAATTATTGTCATTATTATTTTTATTATAAATCTATTAAAGTAACTTTAAATTTTTATAAAATAAAACTTCATATTTCAAATTCAGAAAACCAATTCATTTAAGTAAAAGAAAATAAATATAAAGTTAAAATGTAAAAGTTAACTGATTTACAATATATCAAATAAATAATTACCGATTTTAATGCATCCATTTGAAATTTAAATTAATATTAAATCTTATAAATTCAAGCATAAATTCATGATACCCAGGTAATGAGCCATGTAATGTCCAAAATTTCATCATCATTAGGCCTGATTTCTGTAACTTTATTAAGTTGCCTGAAATCTAAGCATAATCTAATATATTTTTTCACTTTTTTCCCAAAAGTAAATTTCTTGAGAATATCGTTTTTCTCGAAATTTCTTATTTCATCTTCTATTTTTCCTTTGGCTTTATTGATTGTCTTTTGAATTTTATTATTATCATTTCCCGCTTTTTCAATAAGGTCAGTACATCCACTATCCCAGTTATCAGCCAAAAAAAACCAGTATTATATATTACAATTTTTAAGAGTCTTGTATTTTCTGTGACTTTCAATTTCTCTATCGCATTTTTATCCTTTCATTATCTAATATATTTCTTCCTAATTTTGATTTATTCTCACAAATAAATTTTATATTCCTTCTTCCGTCTTCGTCGTCCCATACCAGTTTTATTCCAAATATTTTCAACAACAGTTTATAAACATACTTTTTTGGAATTCGTCATCATCCTAATGGTCTATCTCGTTTTTAAATCTTATTGATAATCATCTATCTTTGTTTTCAATGACGGCTATCTATCTTTTACTGAATTGACCTTTGCTCTGTCTCCTTAGAAATGTCATTAGTTGTAAATTGAAATGTCTATTTTATCTCGGTTCTCTATATACCCAAAATTATTCCCTTTTGACCCACGTTTTATTCCACCTTCCGAGGTTAGTGTAAAACTAGCTCTCTTTATGTTCCTGACACTCACACCTTCTATTTTGAATTGTTGGAGAATTCTTCCTAAAATAACCTTCCCCACCAAAAAAGCATTGCACTTTCCTTTTTAAATTACAGTCATTATTACAGTGTCCGAATTGGTGGTATGTCCAACATTACACTTGTTTAACGTGGTTTCTATTGTTTGGTGCTCTTTCACGTATCTCATGTGTAATATGATTGTAATGCAATATGATTTATCTCAAGGTCGTGTTATTTGTGCTATGTAAGTGGTAACCCGACTTCAGTAACATGACTTATTGTTAACTAAAATACGTTTTATGTTGAATATTTAACTGAACTGTGCTCAGATAAATCTTGTGTTGAAAATTTCATAAAAATGTTTTGTTGGATAAATGATGTGCCTACAATAAGTACATTAAAACAAAAACTTGTATGAAAAGAAAAGAATACAATTAACTTTCTATATTTCTAGTTTTTTGAGAAAAAATAAATAATTTCAAATACGGAATTTTGATAATATGTTCTCCAGACTAATTTATTTTAACGTGATTATGAAATTCGAGAGACTAATTAAATGATATAGATCTTGAAAAAAAATCTTGAAACATTCGAATAACAGGGATTTTACAAAATTTTGTTCCATTTACAACCTGGATAATCACTAATTTTAACAATTGAAATTAAATCTATAATTCACGTTATTAAAAAATTCATAGTGATCACCCGGCCCAATATTGTAGCGTAGAGAAAAAAGCCAGATTACTAGGATCCAGTATAATATAAACGCTGAAAGATAATAATAACAGATAAGTTATGTAATATGTAAATTATTGAATAAAGTATTATACTTTTATTATATTATAATACAGAGGTTCTCAACCCGTGTTCCGCGAAAAAAATGACATTTTATCTTTAAATTTGCATTTAAGATACATATCATCAAAAACCTCAATTAATTTTTTTATAAGGTGATTCAATAAGAAAGCCGTTACACAGATATATAAACATACAGATATAAAAGTGTTTTATTGCTTGTTATTGTTGCGCGTGGTATTTTCTTTGCTTATAAGAAGGCATTGTTTACGTTTACGACAGATTTATAGTAATTTGTGATTGGTCACTCATTGTGGACAAGTATCTTTTTGTCAGTGTTCCGCGTAAAAAAATCATGTGAATGGTGTTTCGCGCTTTTATATTAATTGAGAACCACTGTTATAATATAATAAAAATGTAATACTTTATTCAATCATTTATATATTACATAACTTCTTGAAAATCCTCTGAAAATTTACAAAAGAAATAACGAAAAGTAAATTTTTAAAGATACAAATAATAAAATTTGTAAGACTAGCGATCAAAACAATATCATGTACCTTATATATTGTTCTGATCTATAAATCTTACAATGAATTAAAAAAAAGGATCAAAGGTGAAACATAAAGATAAACAAATATATTTATATTATTTTTTAAAGAAATTTCCATGAGAAATTTGCTATCGGTGTAGAATAATGCATAAATAAGAAATTCGACAAATTACACCGACCAAATACATACAATTATATGTTCATCAATTAAATTATTAATAATCAAATTAACAAAATCTTTCTTACCCTTCTTGTTAAATTGTCTCTAGTCATTTATGCTTTTTATAAAAGTTCTTCCATTACGTAGCTTCTTTTGTGTATTTGCTTTACTACTTCCGCATGACACGAAATATCTGTCATTATTTTTAAATATTCATATTGTCGATAATAATTATTGTTGATTCGTTGTTTTTGGCATAATTATAAGTGATTCTTTGCAAATATGCTTTCCAAACATTCTTTAGACTAGATGAAAGACCGATATTGTTTTGGATGTTAGAGTTAATTATAATTTCTTCCGCATGGTTATCATTTAACGAAAACATATTCACTACTTTTCTAAAATGTGATTTTTCCAGAATTACTTTTCCGAAAGGCTGTCAAAAGATTTTCTTTTTTTCCTTGAATGCTGGCGTTAACGCTATTTAAGTAATCAAAAATATAAGCTAAATATGCCATTTACGCACACCAAATATAATTCCAAAGATATTGTAAAAAATAATCCATACCTTGATGTTGGAAAAAGGTCACCAATTCATTTTTAAGTTCTAAGAATCGGTATAGCAAACATTGGTACTTGGCTTCCATAGGTGTTCAAAGTTTTTTTTAAAGCGTGTATTTTTAAAGGTTTCGATTTTATTTAGTTTACAATATTAAGAACTTTATGTAGTACATTTTGTAATACCGCTGGTAATGTCTTGGACTCTAGGTATTTTCTGTGCAAAAAACAATATGTGGATATAATATTAGAGTTTTTTGTCTTGGCGAGAGTAAGATGTATTTATATAAACTATTCATATTTATAGCATTTATATTTTATTATTTAAATGTTGTGGTATGTTGAAATTGAATGTTGAGATTGTTCGAAATATTATTTGGATTTAAATTAATTCCCCAGAAATGAATTAAGAAAATACTTTGTTTAAATAATATATAATTATTCACGACTTTGAATTTATTAATGTCTAAAATTAAAACGAATCCTAAAAACGAGTATATAGTTTTCGGTTTAAATGATTGGTTTAGAATAGAGCTTAATAGTTCTTATATATATTTTGATGCAACATTTGATACTATCTTAAAGATATTCTTAAAGTCCTATAATTTACTTTTTCTTGAGAAATA
>CAUHTR010004644.1:0-34635 GCA_959609185.1 Schmidtea polychroa | reverse complement strand
AACTAACCAGATTTTTTCGGTTCCTCAGACTAAAATAACAAGCAAAAATCATCAAATTTTTACAATTAAAAACACAAAAATAGCACTTACTAACAAAGATGACAAAAGGGTTTGGGTGGGGAAAAATACTAGTCTTGCATATGGGCATGTAAGATTAAGTGAATTTAATATTGGAGAAAATGTTGGAGAAATTGTCGGAGAAACTGTTGGAGAAGATGATGAAGAATTAAATGAAGATTTTGCAGAAGATGATATTGATGATGTTATTTTGTCTGATGAGGAAGAATTAAATGAAGATTTTGGAGAAGATGAGGAAGAATTTTATTGAATAAATTTTATATCTTTACATTTGTTATTTGGTAAATTTTTATGTTTGTTATGTGTCTAGTTCATTTTTATGTGTTTAGTTAATGTTTATATGTTTTGTAATGTGTCTAGTTATTTTTATGTGTTTAGTTAATTTTTTATGTGTTGTATAGTATTTGGTTGATATATTATTAATATTTTTATTATTATTATTATTATTATTATTATTATTATTATTATTATTATTTCATAAAAATTTTCATTAAAAATTATCATTGAAAAATATTTCATTAAAATTTCTATTAAAAATTAATTAAAAAATTATTTCATAAAAATTTTCATTAAAAAATTTCAATTCTCAAACACCTTCTATTTTTTGTTAATAAATTTAAAAATCTTACTTTAATTTACTTATTACATTACTTTAATTTACTTATTTAAAAATTATTACTTTAATTTACTTATTTAACTTTAATTTAAATTTTTTTTACCATTGATTATTTAATTTTTTAGAACCTTAATTTAGTTATTTGTGCCCATTCATTACTTTAATTAAATTTTTTAGGACCATTATTTACTTAAATTGAAAAATTTGGACCATAATTTACTTTAATTTAATTTTTTAGAACCATTATTTACTTAATTTAAAAATTTGAACCTTAATTTACTTAGTTGAGCCCTTAATTAACTTTAATTTTAAATTTTGAACAATTATTTACTTTAATTTAATATTTTAGAACCTAAATTTACTTTAATTTAAAAATTTTGACCATAATTTACTTTAATTGAAAAATCTTAGCCCATAATTTACTTATTTAGACCATAATTTACTTTATTTCAAAAAAAAAATCTGAACCTTGATTTACTTAAATTTTTTAGACCCATCATTTACTTTATTTTTAAATTTTAGACCCATAATTTGCTTTATTTTAAAAATTTACTATGCGTTTTTAATGTAAACCACCTTTTCTATTGAAATTCTCATGACCATCGAGACCCCCTCACTATTGTGTGAAAAATCCATGCTTTTTTATTGAAGACTACTTTTTTCTATTGAAATTCTCAGGACCAAGGAGACCCACCCAAATAATATTTATCCTTGGCTTGTTTATTGAAAAAAAAAATTTGTATTTAAAATCCCAGAAAACATTGGGCATTACGGCAACAATTATGTAATCAAAAAATGTCTAGGAAAAAGTTATGCAATCAAAATTTTGCAACATTTTGAACCCCCCCCCCCCTATTGTTCCCGTAAGCTACTAACTACCTACTTATACATTTTTCCAATTTTTTTCCTTAAATTATGATTTTATTTATGATTATGATTGGTATGAGTCCACAGATAGTTATGTTGGTGGTTAGGCTCTGTCTAAGAGATATTCCGGTGAGGATGTTACCTGTTTCCTTGCTCATTCAATGGGAAAAAATCATCCACAAGAATGAGGACAAAATCGATTCGAAGACTAAGAGAGTGATAACATATCCAAGCCGACTTGAAGCGATCCACTAACAAAACTCTATGGCTTTGAGGCGTAAAAGACACTTCAATAACTGGACAATTTTGAGGTAACGATCAAAGACAGAAAGAAACTACATGGGTGACGGATCGAACTCATCAAAGGAACAACGAATTAAGAAATCAAAAAAGGAAATCTAACTAAATAGTTCTAGTTTTTTTGGTCATGAGCAAAGACTGAAATCGCCATATATTTTTCCCTCTATTTAATCATTAAAACTTCCACTGGACCTGTCTGCGGTTGAGTATTATATAGATATCTTTGAAGTATCACGTTTTGCCTCTGTCACTAATGCCTCTGTGTATGCAGATTGTACTGGAGTCATCTTTAGACGTGTAGCTAGTTTTACAAAATTCGTTCGCTCAATGATATCGTGTGAGATGAAAGCAGGTGTTCCTGTTCAAGCAGTTCACTTCAGACTTTTTGAAGTTGTTGTGATGTAGTGAACAGCAGCCAATGAGCAAAGTTCTCCATCATGAGCAACATCCTCGTTACTGCGGCTGGTGCTACTGTTGTTATTGTAGAGTATTTTAGATGCAGTCAATACAGAGATAGCATTCAGTTGACTCTGCCTTTTCTCGCGCCACCGTGCTCACGACGGACTTTGGGTCTAAGTACTTGGTCACGTGGACCAAATGTTGAAAAATGGTTAATCTCCATTGACTTCAACCTTTATTTACATGTCAAATGCAATTTGATGGGAATCTTGGTAAAATGTTATAATGCTATCCAGTTATAGTCAGATATAAATATTATTCATCATAATGATTCTTTTGTTTAAATATTTTTTCATGTTAGCTAAAATACAAACCTTGAAAGAATTTAATGAAAAATTTCAATATAATCATGATACAACGTAATAGTAATATCGTTTAATAGTATTTCTTTGACCTTTTTATCGGTGTATATGTTACGGTCAATTTGATTATTCTGGGCATTATTAATGATACCAGGTCATTATTCATAATGCCCAATTATTTATATTGATCGTAACATATAAATTCCTTGCTTGGTGATACTTATCCGTCGGAAACTTATCCGTGATACTTACATCGAGACATTTGAATATACAATTTATTTCAAATTTTAATTAATCTGATCTCGACTTCAATTGGTGTATTAAAATAAGGACACAGTCTTAAATATCGATGCACGGAGATTTACAATGACATTAAAAAGTTATTTTTAATTCCAGGTCAACAGAATGACAGTTTAATCCACTTGATTAAAGGTAAATTTTTTAAAGGAAACTGAAAAATTTAGAATTTTATGTAATTTCTCAGCATCCCAACAAGAAATGAAGGCAGACATCAAATCACTCATAGGTATTTTTAAAAAAATTTTATTATTATTAATTAAAATTAATTTTGAATTTGTGTAAAAATAAAATTAATGATACTTTCATAATTTCAAATATTTTCAATACAGTTTATATTCTAATTGGGTACGCTTTGCAACTGGGTTTGTTTTACTTTTATAATACGATCTTTCCCTTTTGTTATTTCACCAATTACTTCTTTTTCGCTTGCTGTAACTGCCTGCTTTTAAAATCTATTATTTTTAAGATTTGGAATTTTTTTTTACCCCTATTAAGACTGACTTTATTATTAAAACTAATATATACAAAACCCGTCGAATGATGACCGTAGTTGCAGAAATATAGCCAAATGATTTGTAATTTTTTTATATTTATTAATAATATATAAATATAGATAGTTAATGTTTTTATATATTTATTTTTAATGCTTCGTTTCTGGAATTCTATCAAACGTGTTTTTTTTTGGAATATTTTTGTTAGAAAAGTTAGATTTTGGAAGTGTTTTCAAATAATATACATTTTTCCAAATTTTTTCCTTAATTTATGATTTTATTTATGATTATGATTCGTATGAGTCCACAAATAGTTGTGTTGGTGATTAGGCTCTGTCTAAGAGATATTCCGATGAGGATGTTACCTGTTTCCTTGCTCATTCAATGGGAAAAAATCATCCACAAGAATGAGGACAAAATCGATTCGAAGACTAAGAGAGTGATAACATATCCAAGCCGACTTGAAGCGATCCACTAACAAAACTCTATGGCTTTGAGGCGTAAAAGACACTTCAATAACTGGACAATTTTGAGGTAACGATCAAAGACAGAAAGAAACTACATGGGTGACGGATCGAACTCATCATATGACAACCGTCATCAAAGGAACAACGAATTATGAAATCAAAAAAAGACATTTAACTAATTAATTCCAGTTTTTTTGGTCGCGAGCAAATTTCATGTTTGATTTCTATCATTTCCTTTATATAATTTTTCCTCTATTTAATCATTACAACTTCCATTCAACAAAAGATTTTCCTGTTCCAAACGAGAATTTTAGTTTTAATTTTAATCTCTATAAATTAGTCAATGACTTGTTCTGTGTATGTATGGATTCACGTTAATTGAAGTGATTTAACTGCAAGAGTTGTGGCAACCCTTATGTAACCCAATAAGTTCCATTCATTTGCAGTTTGTTGTCAAGTCTTAGTATGTGTGTTTGTTTGTGCTCACTAATGTATATATATTACTGACGTAAACTGTATTTTACAATTATTCTCATTTGCATATTCATCATCAATATCAATCATTTCACAAGCTTTGCATCTATTTCTACATATCCGCTGCAAAAAGAAAGATACTTTCTTTGAAAAACAAGATTGCCATCCTATTAAATGTAAATAATAAGAAGAGAAAAGTTAAAATTGCTTCGGAATATGGAATAGCAACCAGTAGTATATCGACAATAATATCACAACGAGAAAAGTTACATGTACAGTTGTCCCAAACACTGGGTGACTCAGTAATTAATCATACTACAACGGTTACTAGCGATAACTTATGTTGAGGATACCTTAATGGAAAATAACAATATAATTAAATAGATTACCTGGCGGAAGATCGTCATGACAAACGGGATGATTTATGAGAACTCAGAAAAGAAAACTGAAGTAAAAATAAATTAAAAATGAGAAAGATAAAGGAAATGAAAGGAATCAAACATGACAATAAAAACCAAGGTTAGTGCTAATTAATTATTACAAAAAGGAAAGGGAATTTTGAAATCAGGAAATGGGAAAACAACAATATCCTTATCTCGACATCTTGCAAGTGATATCAGAATTAATGGGAGAAGGCTGTCAAATAAAAAAGGAAAAATGACTTGACAGCCGTCAGAGATAAAAATGGAATAGTCGGGGAAAGCAGGAGAAAGAAAATGGAAAAACACTTGATTATCTGGAGTGTCACAAGGGAAGCAAACTATATAAAGGAAAACTGGTGGACACGAAATTAGAACAAAATCAGAGACAAGAAATGACGCAAATTTGAGAGATAATTTGATAGTCAAGTATAGAGACAATCTGAGAGATAAAATTATTAGAGAAAATTGATAACGTCGAACGAAACGTTGTTGGAGAAACGATTGTGAAAAAAAATTGTAAAGAAAATAACTGTGAAGAAAACTTATTGGAGAAGATTTGAATAAAAGAATTAGTTAAAAAATTAAACGAAATGAAATTACTTGATTATTTGAATAAACTTGTGAAGGTCAAAGAAAACAATCAGCTCAATTTCCCAGTTGATAAACCAATCACTAATTTTTGATCATTTAATTTGGTGTTATACACAAGTGCTATTTCTCACCGAGTGTTGAAATAAGCATTGTATAGTCACCAAGCAGATTGTTGAATTTATTGTCAGTGTAAAGTGAAAATTATTTGTGATTATCAATAAAGATTTCTGTTGTCAAGTGTTATTTGTGAATCGGTTAAAGACACGCTTGGAGTCAGAGTAACATTTAAATTTATCAGCAATTCAATAACCCAACATATTTTGCTGAGCCCGATGGTGAAAAGATTGTTGAAAGGAAAATTGTGAAAATAAAGTGGTTATTTGAAATTATTAAAGTGATTTGGAAAAGGTAAATTATTTTGATTTTATTTAATTAGAAAAAAATAAAATCACTTACGAAGTCACTTTACGAAGCCAGAGTAAAAAGGAGAAGATAATGAGCTGTGAAGATTTACCAGTTTCAAATCAGAAAATAATGATTTTGCCAGTTGTCAAAGAATGCCTGTAGAGCAATATGGAGGAGATCCAATTATTTTTGTTGATTTTATGAGCGATTACTATATGTATGCAACGGCTTATAGATGATCTCAAGGAATCATGATTCAAAGATTGTCCTTATATCTTAAAGGATCAGCTAGAGAGGTTTGGCAACAAATCGACAGGAAAACAATCGGCAATGATTAGGCCAAGTTAAAAGATGCATTGGCCGCTAAACTTATTGTAGGCGATATAAAGAGATTAATGCGTCAAAAATTTTATAACAGAGTTCAAAATCCAAATGAAACAGTGAGCGAATTTGCATATCATTTATCGACCCTTACTAGCAAATCCTTTGAAGAAGATTCGAAACAACCATGATTAGCCCAACAGATGCAGGAACTGATTCAAGACCAATTTTTGTCAGGAGTAAATAAAGAGATAAAGACGGCATTATGTTTAGTAGAGTATGACAATTTCGATTAACTAGTTAAAAATGCAATGAAAATCAAATTGAATCGAAAGAGCTCTAAAAATAAATCTGAGGTATTTGCGATAATTCCAGTACAAAGAGAAAGATCAATAACCCCCAACTCAAGACAATTGGGAATCAGGAAATAGATTTCAACGATCAAAAAACCCATTACCCAAATGGATGAACGATAATAATGTGAACAGAGCAAACCAAAATTCACCAGGCACTGAGAGAGATAAAGTTATTCAGTGTGATATTTGTAAGAAAATTGGTTATTATACAAACCAGTGTTGGTTTAAAAATAATTCTGAAAGAATACCCAGGAGATTGAGTTCAGATTGACGTAGAGATGATAGAGGAACGAATTTTTGGAGAACAATTCCTAATGTGAAGTCAAATTTTAATGAAGTACAATGTTATCGCTGTGGTAAAAAAGGACATGTTTCTAGAAATTGTTTTTCAAGATCAAGATCACCATCAACTTCACCATCATCACAGAGAGACAATGTGAATTTAAATGGGCAAATTCAATGTCATTTGTGCAGAAATTACGGGTATATTGCAAGATTTTGTCCCAGGAATTCCGATAAATTCCCAAGACCACTTTTGAAATGAACAATTAGATTTCAGGATAAAAATCAATCAAAGAATAACGTTGCTTATGTTCAGAAAAATAAATTTAAAGAGAAAATTGAGAACGATAGTAGGTAATTTGGTCACCACTGCAACAATTACCACCGGGGGGATAAAATTATTGCAACTTTTGATTACATAATTGTTGCAACTTACTTTTTATTGCTTTCTGGGATTTTCAATACAAAAAATTTTTTCAATACCAAAAAAGGTCCTCGTTAAAAAAGCATGGAATTTTTCAGACAATAGTGAAGGGGTCTCTTGGTCCTGAGAATTTCAATAGAAAACGTGGTCTACACTTAAAAAGCGTGGTAAATTTTTGAATTACAGTAAATTACGGTCTAAATTGATATCTTTAATTTAATAAAAACCAAGGTTGGTACTAATTAATTAGTACAAAAAGGAAAAGGAATTTTGAAATCGAGGAAAAAGGAAAACAACAATATTCTTATCTCGACAGCTTGACAGTGATAACAGAGTTGCTGGGAGAAGGCGGTTAAACAAAAAAGGAAAAATATCTTGACATCTGTCAGAGATAAGGCTGACATAGCGGGAACACAGACGAAAAGGGAAATGGGAAAACAAAATCTGTCGCCAGTGCCATAAGTAAAATAACTATATAAAGGAAAACTGGTGGACACGAAATCAGAACCAAAATTTGGAAAAGTGGGAACAAATTTTGAGACAATTTGGGAGATAATTTTGATGACGATTTAAGACATAATTTGTGAGACCATTTGAGAGATAATTTGTGAGTCAATTTGAGAGACAAGTATAGAGACGAATTTGGGAGATAAAATTATTGGAGAGAAATTAGACAACGTCGGACGAAACGTTGTTGGAGAAATGATTGTGAAAAGAATTGTAAAAAAAATAATTGTGACGAATAATTGTTGAAGAAGATTTGAATAGAAGAATTAGTTGAAAAATTTAACGAAAAGAAGTTACTTGATTATTTGAACAAACTTGTGAAGAAGGTCAAAGAAAACAACCAGCTCAAAGTCCCAGTTGATAAACCAATCAGTAATTTGTGATCTTCTAATTCGGTGTTATACGCAAGTTCTATTCCTCACCAAGGGTTGTAATAAGCATTGTATAGTCACCAAGCAGAGTGTTGAATTGATTGTCAGTGTAAAGAGAAAGTTTATTTGTGATTATAAATAAAGATTTCTGTTGTCAAGCGTTATTTGTGAATCGGTTAAAGACACGCTTGGAGTCAGAGCAACATTTAAATTTAATACCCTTTCTGTATTCTACTCTTATATCTAAACTGCTCAAATAATTGATCCATGTTTGGAATTGTGAAGTATTCGGCCTCTTGGTTGTCATCATAAACGTGATTGCCTTGTGGTCTGTCCTGAGCGTGAATCTTCTTCCGTAGAGATAGTGCTTAAAATGAATGCAAAAATAATATACCGTCAATAGTTCCTTTCTTGTAATACAATATCCTTTCTCGTGGCTCGTCATCGAGTGTGATCCATACGCAATTACTCTTTCCTTTCCATCTTTATCTCTTTGTGAAAGTACTGCTCCAATGGTATCGAAACTAGCGTCGGTATCTAAAATGAACTCCTTTTTCAGATCCGGAAAACATAAGATTGGCGCCGTCGTGAGTGCTAATTTCAATCCCTCAAACACGCTATTCGTTCCTTCACTCCATTCTAATTTTTTGTTACTTGGTCCGCTACATAATTGTTCTAACATCCTTGCCTTCTTTGCATAATCACTGATGAATCTTCTATAATAATTGCAAATACCTAAAAAGCTTCGGAGTTTCTTTACGCAATTAGGCTTCCCAAAGTTCTGTATGGCCTGAATTTTAGATGGATCTGTCTGTACTCCTTCCTTGCTGATTATGTGTCCTAAGAATCTGATTTCTTCCTTTATTATTTGGCATTTTTCTGGATTAATCATTAGGCCTACTTCCTATCGCCTTTAACACTTCTCCGAGTATTGTATAGTGTTTCTCTTTACTGCTTGAATAAATCAAGATGTCGTCCAAATACACCATTGCTCCCTTTATTTTGCCTAATATTTTTGTCATCATTTCTTGGAACGTACCTGGTGCTGCTGCAATTCCAAACGGCATTCTGTTGAAACAATATTGTCCGTTCTTTGTTGAGAAAGCTGTTTTCTCCTGTGATTCTTCTTCTAGTTCCACTTGGTAATATGCATTACCTAGATCGATTGAGCTGAAAAAGACAGATCCTCCTAACAAATCCAACATCTCGTCTATGTTTGGCATTGGAAATGCCTGCCTCTCTGTTACCGCGTTCAGCTGTCTAAAGTCCAAGCATAGTCTAATATCCTTTTTCTATTTTTTCCATACACATATTAGCGGTGTATTCCATGGAGAGTTACATTTCCGTATAATTCCATTTTCGTACAAATTTTGTATTGCTTCTTCAATCTTTGATTCCAAATTTAGTGGTTGGCGATATGGTTTTATGTTTATCGGCTCACCTCTTGTAACTATCTTGTGTTTTACCAAATGTGTGCGACCCACATCCCATTTATCTGCCATAAACACGTTTCCACTGTTTGTTATAATTTCCTTTAATTTGCTATCTTCATTGATCTTTAACTGCTCCAACGCTCGTATCAATCGTTCTTCATCCTTTATTTTTCTGCCAAATTTTGCTTCAATGTTACAAATATAGTTCTTGTCTTTTTCACTAGCCTCGATATCTTTAATTTTTAACAGTCTAAATCCAAATGTTTCTTGTAATTCGATTCCTCCAATCACGTCTGGTGTCACTTTCTCCGCCACAATGAATATAACTTCCTTCGAAACATTTCCAATGGTTACTTGCACCTTCGTTTTTCCTATTGTCTCGATCGTACTCTCGTTTGCGCATCGTAACTTATCGTCACTTTTCGTCAATTGTTGTCCTCGTAGCTTGTTGAAACAGTTCACACTCATTACATTGATTCTTGCCCCAGTGTCTAATAAACAGTCGGAATTTTCCCCATTCATCCTTACTGTTATACTAGGCCTTCCTTGCATTCTGTTATACAAAATTTCAACAACCTGCTCCGTTTCAATGGTTCCAATTCTTTCTACTTCCTCTTCAAACATTTCTCTCTTTAGGAACCTGTATACTTTCTCGCTTACCTTTCCAACATTCTCCCACTTTTCTGCCCCTTGAGGATATCCCATCAAATTTTCTGTTAGAATATGGCTCCAACCAACTCCTCTACTGGTGGAGCCCTGTTGTTTGGGTATGTCTTCCTAAAATTATCTTCATTTGTCTCTACACACGTTTCCCTTTCTTCTTCTTCCTCGATACCATTTATCCGACTGTATCTGTTTCCAGTGAATCTTTGTCTCTCCGTCGCTCTCCCGTACCTCATCTTTGTATAACACTCCTCGGATCTATGACCATTTCTGCTACATCTTTCACAACGTATTTCCTGACACAATCTTCTTATATGACCTTCTTTCCCACACCCAAAACATCTTGGAGCTTTTTTATCTGGACAGTTTCTACTTATATGTCCGCTTCTATGACATGTCCAGCATTCTATTTTACCTTTTATTGGACAATCAATTTTCGTGTGTCCTATTTTGTGGCATAACCAGCATTCTGGCATTTCTCTTCGGATACTTTCTTCTCTCTGTTCTTTCTTCTTGTATTGTACTCTTCCCTGTGGTTCCTTATAGACCACTCTGGCGTAACTTTTCATACTGTTTATCTGCTCTCTTTGCTTGTCTACTTTGTCTACTAGTGTTTCCTTTATTTCTTCTGTGCTTTTTATCTTCCGTAGTATCACTTCTTTCTCAACTTCTTTATTCTCCGCACATACTATTAACATCCTTGCTGTTAATTTCTCTTTGGTAAATTCTTTATTTTCGAACAACCTATCAACAAGGTCCTCCACGTTTTTAAAATACGTTTCTATTTCTTCACCCTTCCGCCTGTAATTCAACAAGTTTTGTAGATCCTTTAAAACATCTCTTTCACGATCGAATGCCAATCGCAACCTAGCCTGGAATCCTTCGGCTTTTTTCAGTGTTTTGGCGTACACTTCCAGGAGATCCTCATCAATCATGCAAGATGTTAATCTTTCCTGGTCTTTCTTCTGCGTGATTCCCTTGGCGTCGAAATAAATTTCGCATCTTTTAATGAACTTTTCCAAATCGTCCCCTTGGCAGAATACCTTTGGTAGCAATCTTTCGGTGATTGCGTCCGTGTTTACCGCTGCCACATTATTAGGAGGTTCATCCTGTAAAACATTAAAATCAGTTTTTGTTTCCATAAATTTTATTTCAATAAATATCAAAATCAAATTATATCTTCTTTAATCTTTCTTATTTAAACAAATTTTCTACGAAGATATTTTTAATTAAAATATCTTCTTATTTTGTTTTTTTAAAAATTAATCTAAACTTTAATTTTTAAAATTTTCAATTTAAAAATTTCTTCATCAAAAAACTTCCTCATAGCCATCACTGTTGATAAGGTCCACAATTTCTTAATTTTCATTTATCTCCTTTCTCTGTGTCTGAACTGTTGGACTCATTATATAAACCTAACCTCATCCTTTTAATCGCCACCAATATTCACTAAACATCCAACACTTCCTTCTATGTTCAAATATCCATCTTCATTCAGTTCTTCTTTGTATGTAATAATAAATCCATCGTTTCAGCAGCTATCTTCTGCAACACCAACACCCTTCTATATATTCCGATTTCCATAGCCCTTGTTGTCTAATGTTATTTTAAAGAAGTCATTGGAAAAGAAATAGGCATAATTTATCATTGGTAATGTAGATTAACCAAGAATATTTATTACATCACAAATGAGGGTTTTCGTAATTTCAATAAATATTGAATGACGTTTTTAGTGAATAAATTATATAATTTAAACTTTATTATTTTGCATAATCAATATTATTGTTTAGGTATATGTTCGTGTGCATTCATATTAAGTAAGACCTTGAAATTAATTAATTATAATTATAAATTAATTACAAAAATTGCAGTCATTTTATGCGTAGCTGGTTTTTTGGCTTGGCGATATGATATTTTAAGTATGTGAAATTTATTCATTAATAATAATGGAAGTTCATGAATATAAACTATTATTTTTACAGAGAAATTCATTAGGAAAATATCACGAAGTAAGGATGTGATTAATTGGAATTAATCCATTTATCTTGGGAATATCACCAATTTATTATTTTGTTCTATATTTAGAAAAACCAGAAAATCAAAACAATATCGAAAATCCAAGTTATTCAGAAGATGCTAATAAGTTACTCCCAAGTGCAGATTCACAAAGTAAAAATTTGCTTTAGAAAATTTCGAAAAAACTTCAGAAATTAAAATTATGGTCGTGGGAATATTTAGGAGAATCATATTTCTTAGGGTTGACGAAGATTATTTCATAGTCGAAAATTCTCTTTTTTTATTAATATTTGAAATTTTCATTACAGGTAGTCCTCGACTTACGACCGAGATAGGGACCCGAGCAACGGTCGTATGTTGAGTTGGCGTAAGTCGAGTTCATATAAAAAAATAAATAAAAAAAGAACAAAAATACAAACGGATTATTAGAAGCAAAATACAAATTCATAGTTCAGTCTTTATTTAAAATTATAATAAAAAGCCATGAATACATTTATATTAAATAAATTAAATTAAAATTACATGTTTACTTGTCCTCGTCATCCGAACTTATCACATTAATATAATCCATTGAGTTATCTTGAACAACTGCACCTTCAGTGGCAGTTTTTAAAAAACCTGTCTAATGTTGTTTGCACACTTTAAACTTTCATCTCGCTATAAATTGCATAATAACATGCCATATTTTCCCCAATAAGCTTATTTACTTTTGTAAATCTTTCCTCATTAGGATCAATTTCTTCCAATTTTTGCATTCCCTGATGAATTTGGTGAAAATCTGCAGCCATTTCTTTTGCCGAAAAATTTTTTTGTGGCATTTCTTCCTCGTCTGATTTGCTTTCATCCGCAACACATTGTGCTTCAAGATTCAATAAATCTTCATTCGTTAGATTATCTACATGGTATTCAATAAGTTGGTTAATATCTGCATTGTCAACATCAAGATTAAGTTGCTGACCAAGCTCTACGATCTGAGCGGTAATTTGTTCAATGCCAATTTCGCTTTCATTTCGCTAACATTCTCTTGAAATCGCTTTGTTAGATTTTTCCATATTCCACTCATACAAGAATATCTGGTATCTGATCGTAAATACTTGGTAGTTGGTACTTAGTATATGTTTGTAAATACTTAGTTTTTAGTACATGATTGTAAGTACGCAGTAATTAGTACCTAGTTGTAAGTACTTGGTATCTAGTTAACATTTAAGGGAATAAGAAAAGTATTTCAAAGAATAAGTGATTCTGGTTTAAAGATTAGTCTAGAAAAAATGTTATTTTATTAAAAAAGAGATAAAATGCTTAGGGACATGTCATAAAAGACAAAAATTATGTGGACAAATGAATGCGAAGAGGCCTTTCAAGAATTAAAGAAAGCATTATTAAAAGCTCCAATTCTTGTATTCCCTGACTTTACAAAGGAATCTAATTAGAACATAGATGCTAGTTTCGACAGAATTTGAGCAGTTTTATCACAATTAAATGAAAATGGCAGAGTAATTGCATATAGTTCGCATGCAATGAACAAACACGAAGTAGGCTATTGTATCATTCGGAAAGAATTATTAGCCATAATTTATTTTACCGAATGAAAGGGTAGAATTCACGTTTAAGTTAAAACTGGATATTGCTAATAAACATTTAAATTGTATATATCAGATTACATAAATTTTTGTATAAATATTTAAATTAATAAATTAAAGTAAGTTTAAAATATAAAAATAAATTAAAATATATTAAATATTAAAATAAATTAAACCAGCATTGAAATCAGCATCAAAATTAAAATAATAAAAAAGCCTCGAACAGATTGTTTGAATATTACAAAAAAAAGCGCAGTTTTGTGAATAAAATAAATTTAGTAATTTTATTTGTTTAATTTATTAATTATGGAGATTGAGAATGAATTCGACGTTGTTGCGGCTAACATGGCGACCACGCCAACAAACCTATTGATTAGCAGGTTGCTACCAGAAAGATTCCACAGAGACGACGACCTGGAAGAATTCATCAAAGAATGCCAAAATTTTTTTAATATTACGAAAACATCTGTCAAGATGCAGATGATTCTGGTTACCACACTGTTGGATAAACCATTATACGATGAATATGAAAAAGCAGAAGGAAAAACATTTGAAGAGAAGCTCAGATCAGCATTTTCGAGGCCAAAATCATTATTCGAAGACTTAAAGGAAGCTCTAAATTATGAACAAGGATCCGATTCAGCAGACCGCTTTATCGAAAAAGTAGAGAAATTAACCAAAAGATTACTGCGACATGAGTGGAACGAAGAAGAAATTAAAAAGTGCCTACTCATGAATGGGGCTCGAGAGAAAAAAGTTAAAAAGGAAATAGAAATGCAAGAACTAAAGACGTCAGAAGAAATTAAAAGCACAATTAGAAAAGTTGAGAAAGTGAATAAAGCTATAAACCATGTTAACTCCATCCGACCTATAACATATATGAAACCCGTCAAAACCTACAGAGATGCCGTTCAAAGACCCGCACAGACAAATACGATGCCAATGTCAAAACCATTGGAAGCGACTGAGAACGTCGTATGCTGGACATGCCAAAAACCAGGTCATTTAAGCCGAGAATGTACTATGAAGAGGAGGATTCAGTGTTTTGGATGTGGATTATATGGACACGTACACCGAGAATGTCCAAACATTCAGTGTAGGAGATGTCATCTACAAGGTCACAAAGAGACTGAATGCTATACAAACCTAGAAAGATTTAAGCCGAAAATGAATCATTACGGAAGAAATAGTGCAGCACACCGAAATAAAGGGGGCCGATTTCAACAGAACAATCAGTATAATAGAAGAGAGGTAGCAGCAATTGGAAATCAAGATGCAAACTATCAACTGAATTATTCAAGTGAAGCCGAAGAGAAATACGACGAAATGCAATACCCAAACGAGGAAGCTCCATCACAGGAGGCGATGATAGGAGCCATTTATTAGGTAATTTTGATTTTGATGAAAATGCTGGTTATAATAATGTAAATAATTTTTATAATGTAAATAATTTGAATAATGTAAATAATTTGAATAGTGTAGATAATTTTAATATTTTTAGTAAAGATTTATGTAATAATATGGATGATAAAACTAATTTTAATGTTTATAAAAGTAGCAGTATAGATCATAGAAATGAAAACAGCAAAATAATGTGTAGCGATGAAAGAACAGGAGAAAAAGTATATAGTTTCCTAAAAAAGTCATTTGATATGAATGAAGATAAGATTGAGTGGATTAATGAAATTTCCAATAGTATAAAGAACAAAGTGGAACAAAATATATTTACGAAAGACGAATGGAAAGGACCTCGTATGACTTATCATAAAATGCAAGGTAGACCAAGTATAACACTTGAAATTCAGGGGCGCGGAATTGAGTGTCTGTTAGATACAGGAGCACGACTTAATGTAATGTCTAAAGCAGTACTGGATAAATTGGACAAAGTTGAATATAATAAAAACAGATGAAATGCTAAGGTGTGCAAATGACAGTAAATTGGAGACTATAGGAAAAGTTCAAATTGAGGTCAAGATAGGGAAGCTAACAAAAATAGTGACCTTTACCGTCGTACAAAACATTGTCCCAGATGTTATTGGGGGTATAGAATTACAGAAACAATTCGGTATTGAATTAAGATGGATTCAAGAAGGTGAAATGATATCTAACGAACGTATATGTGAAATTGATGCTAAATTTGGGAGGAATATTACAAATGAAGAAAGATTCCAACATGCGATAGAGAAGTTGAAAGTAAAAGAAGATAAATTGCTTGTAGAAATTATCAAGAGAAATAAATGTGTTTTCATGGCTGACAAGTGGGATGTTGGATGCACTGATTTAATTCAACATAAAATTGAAACAAATGGCGGACCAATAATGATAAAGCCCAGAAGACAGCCTATAAACTTGGAAGAGAAAATAAACATGGCCATTAAAAATCTGGAGGATAATAATATTATAAGGAAGTGTAATTCACCTTGGAATACCCCTTTAGTGTGCGTTTGGAAAAAGGAAAAGAAGGATATCAGACTCTGTTTGGACTTTAGACAACTTAACAAAATTACTGAAAGACAAGCGTTCCCGATGCCTAACGTTGATGAGATCTTAGATGCTTTGCATGGTACTAGATATTTTAGTTTTATTGACCTTGGAAACGCATACTATCAGGTGAAGTTGGATAGAGATTCACAGGAGAAAACAGCTTTTTCAACGAAAGAGGGACAATTCTGTTTCAACCGAATGCCGTTTGGCATCGCGGCAGCACCAGGAACTTTTCAAGAGCTCATGACGAAGATATTAAAGGATTTATGGAAAGACGGGGTAATGGTTTATCTGGACGATATATTAATTTTTACTAACACAATGGAAGAACACTATAAACTGCTGGAAAGAGTATTGCAGAAAATCTCAGAAGCTAAACTAAGAATTAATCCTGAAAAATGTCAAATACTGAAAAGCGAAGTGAAATTCTTAGGCCATATTATAAATAGAGACGGCATCCAAACGGATCAGAGCAAAATTGAAGCTATTCAATCATTTCAAAGGCCGAAATGTGTGAAAAATTTAAGGAGTTTCTTGGGTATTTGCAACTATTATCGAAAATTTATTAAAGAATACGCAAAGAAGGCAAGAGCTTTAGAAAGTATATGTGGTAAAAATAGCGACAAAATAATATGGAATGAAAATTGTGAGCAGGCTTTTGAGAATATGAAGTTGGCATTAATAACCGCACCGATTTTGGTATTTCCTGATTTTAGGAAAGAATTCATACTGGATACGGATGCAAGTTTCGATACAATCGGCGCAGTATTATCACAGAAGAATGACATGGGATATGAGCAAGTTATCGCTTATGGCTCACATGCGATGAATGACCACGAAAGAGGCTATTGTATTACAAGAAAGGAACTCCTGACTATATATTATTTTTGTCGGCATTTCAATCACTATTTATATGGAAAAAGATTTACACTACGTACAGATCATAAAGCAATAACATTTATGCTAACCACGAAGAAGCCAATTACAGCTCAATTCCAGACCTGGATAAACTATTTAAGTAGCCTTGATATAAAAATGGAATTTAGAAAGGGTACACTACATACTAACGCAGACATGTTATCGAGGAAAACGTGTGGCACATGTGTACAATGTCTTATGGAACACGATAATCCTAAAATGGGAAGAATGAAAACCAGAATGTTAAATATAATGACTGAAGACAAAGAAGAGGAATGGCAAATGAATAGTGATGAAATAGAGGAGATTAAAAATAAAATAAGAACGCAAAAGAGTGGAAGGTTTATAATAGAGGATAATATTATTTATACCAAAGATAAAAGAATATGGATACCAGAGAGCAAAAGAAGAGAAATGATTAACAAAACACATCTATTACTGTGCCATGCTGGAGTTGACAAAGTTATCAAATACATACAAAACAATTTTGATATGAGAGATCTAATAAAGGAAGTAAAAACGACAATATCAAATTGCGAATCGTGTCAAAAAGTTAAAGTTGTAACTACAAAGATGAAAAAGAAACCAAAAGTACTTGAAGCATCCGAACCCTTCGAGAAAATATATATGGACATATGGGGCCCAATGAAAGAAACATTTAACAGGAAAAGATACATTTGCGCAATAATCGACCGTTACAGCAAATACATCTCGTTAACAGCTATAAATAAACAGGATGAAGAGACAATTGGGAAGATATTGTTAAACAACTGGATTCTAAAATTTGGGGCACCCAAAGAACTACATGTAGATTGCGGGAAAACATTCGAAGCTAATAGCATAAAGAATATAAGCAAAAATGCAGGGTTCGAGATAGTGTATTCGAGTCCATATCATCATAATACGAATGGTATAATCGAAAGACAATTCCGGACAATAAGAGATTTTATTAATGCATCGCTGAAAGACGGAAATACAAAAGACTGGGCAGACCTTATCCCAGATATAGAATATACACTCAACGCAACCGTTCAAAAAACAACGGGAGTAAGCCCAGCTGAAATTATTTTTGGTAGGAAAATTGATAGATCAAAATGGTATAATGATAGTAGAATCAACAGGAACGATATCGCATTGAAAATTGAAAGTAAAAGACAAAATGAGGAAACAACAACTGCAAGGAGGTTGGATATTGGAGACAAAGTGTTAATCAAACGAGAAATACGAAACAAGGATCAAGATAGATATGAAGGACCATACACGGTAACAAAACGAATACACGATCGCAGTTATATGCTGAGAGATAAAAGTGGGAAGTCTTTAATTAGGAATATTGAAAAGATTAAAGAATTTAAAGAAGGGGGATGAAAGGGTAGAATTCACGTTTAAGTTAAAACTGGATATTGCTAATAAACATTTAAATTGTATATATCAGATTACATAAATTTTTGTATAAATATTTAAATTAATAAATTAAAGTAAGTTTAAAATATAAAAATAAATTAAAATATATTAAATATTAAAATAAATTAAACCAGCATTGAAATCAGCATCAAAATTAAAATAATAAAAAAGCCTCGAACAGATTGTTTGAATATTACAAAAAAAAGCGCAGTTTTGTGAATAAAATAAATTTAGTAATTTTATTTGTTTAATTTATTAATTATGGAGATTGAGAATGAATTCGACGTTGTTGCGGCTAACACCGAACATTCCAACCATTATTTATACGGTAAAATGTTTAAACTAAGGACAGACCATAAGGTAATAACGTTTATGTTGAAGACCAAAAAGCCAATCACACCTCAATTTCAAAAATGGGTCAACCAATTAAGTGATCTGAACATTGAAATGGAATTCCGTTAAAGTGAAACGAATTTTAATGCAGATACGCTATCGAGAACTGAATGTGATACGAGCATACAATGTCAAACGATTCACGAGGAACCAAAAACAAGAAAACAAAATACAAAGATTCTAGCCCTCAATTGTCAAGAAGATGGAAAACTGTGGCAACAAGACTAAAGAAATAGAAATTATCAAAAGAGATATACTAATCGGGAATGAATAAAATGTATAGAAAGTATTGACATTATTCATTCAAGTAAAGGTAATATATTAATTCCAGGCGAATAAAAAAAGAATTTGTTTTGTAAATCCATAAAATGTAGTTTCATGCTGGGGTAAATAAAGTCCACTAATATATTTCTAGGAAATTTGACATGAGAAATAGACAATCATTCATTTAGGAAGTAAGCGGGTCTTGCTTAAACCTACAAAAGTTTATTTGAATTAATTTTCATTGAGTTTTGTGGCCCAATTAAAACTGCTAGGAGTGGAAGGAAGTATATCGGGGCAATTGTAGACTGAGCAAGTTTCTGAACAAGATGAAAAGACAGTTGCAACAGTTATTAACGAAAAATGTATTTTGAGATTTAGTGCTCCAAGTAGTATTCATTGTGATAGAGGAAAAGCATTTGAGTCAGCTTTATTTTGAAAGCATTTGCACAGAAACATGGGATTAATTTAGTATATTCAAGTTCGTATCATCATTGAGCTAATGGACAAATTGAATGCCGATTTAGAACTATTAGAGATGCCATCATCCATATTTCATAAAGGAAACGGGCAAAGTCTGGGCCGAAATACTTCCTGAAGTTCAATTTATGTTGAATGCGACAATTCAGTAAACTACTCAGTTGAGTCCTGCACAAATTGTTTTTTTGAGAAAAAGATTGGCAGAGAACGGTATGAAAATGACGACCCATGTGAACTAAAATCAATAATGGAAAAGCGTAAATCAGAAAGATTATAGTTACAAAAACGAATACAAGGAAATAAAGAAGATGAATTATTTTTCAATGAAGACCAAATCGAATTTTCAATGTTGGGGATGCTGTTTTGGTAAAGAAAACATGTGATAAATAAAAATGAATAGATTTGAGGGTGCAGGTAAAATAATAAAGAAATTTCATAATTTCGGAATGGAAATCGAAAATTAGAAATTTTGAATAGATCAAACATTTTAAAACTAAGGGGATGGTGAATAACTGTAATAATACCTGTTTGAAATAATATTTTTTCATGTTGAATTTATGACTGAATATTACATTATGTATGTGTGAATGCCAAAGGTTCGTTATTGTATTATTTATGCATCTATGTATCTTGCCCAAAATACTTTCAATATAATTACTTCCTTCGGAAAGATAATCAGTTTTTAGGAATAATAAATCTTATGTCTCCACAGTTTTCTAACACTTCCATTGAAACTTACTTATTGTTTTTTTACAACTTCTCATATTTCCACTTTAGCTTTTTATTTTTATTTTTAGATTTACCATCTATTTAATTTCAATATTTTCAAAAAAATCTTGGTGTTTACGGATCAAATGATTATGTAAATTTCTGTTGTGCATTCATGGTACAAAAACTTTGTTTTCACAATACTTACATTTGCTGTTACCATTTTGCTTTTCAAATTGTTCTTGAATAAATTTGTTTTCTTCAGTAAAATTTTTATTACGATGACTGCAAGGAATAATTTAAATTATTATTAATTATCTAAATATATTCGATTATTCTCAAAAATAAATATTTAAAAAAGTGCTTTATAATATTATTAATTAAATATATTTAAAATAATTAAAACAAAAATATTCAAAATTATATAAATTTATCATGAATAGTTCATAACGCAGAGCGCAAAATGCTTTTGTTTCCGTTATTTTACACATAACGTTTTCCATCACTGCTTAAAAGAAATAAATAATATAGTACAATGAATTTTTCCATTTTTCTCTCTCGTTTTATCATTTATATTTTCATTGCAGTCTAAATAAATTATAAAATTATATGACACACTATTATTATATTTTTGTTTTCAGATTACTCACACGATTTTCAGGAATTGCAAGGTAACTTTGATTTTGCTTTGAATAAATTTGAAACATGTTTAGGGAAGCTGAACCATATAATACATATGATGGGTAAGATATTCTTTAAGATATTTGTTGCCTAAATATGAACGAAATACAATATATCAAATCACTCAGGTATTTTTAAAAAATTTTTATTATTAATTAAAATTAATTTTGAATTTGTGTAAAAATAAAATTAATGATACTTTCATAATTTCAAATATTTTCAATACAGTTTATATTCTAATTGGGTACGCTTTGCAACTGGGTTTGTTTTACTTTTATAATACGATCTTTCCCTTTTGTTGAGATTTCACCAATTACTTCTTTTTCGCTTGTTGAAACTGCCTGCTTTAAAATATATTACAGGAATACCTCGTATAGTACGGTTTCGATCAGTACGGTTTCTCTATAGTTCGGTTTTGAAATTTTCAAAATATGATTGTTTTTGAAATGATTAAATAAAATTTTCGAAATTTAAAAATTTTTTTTAAATTAATTTTTTAGAATTTATTCGTTATTATAAAATCATACGGCACGTTCTTAATAATTTGTTTTGTTACGTTTAATTTCTGGTTTTTAGTTAAATGAATCTAAACATTAGAATTTAAGTGAATTGCTTTGGCTGATCTTTTTTAAATTAAATTGTTGTGTTTACTTTATTTACTTGTTTTTCATCAGCTACTTTTAATATTTTTAAAATGAAATAAATTCTTTTCTTTGATTTAGTTGCAATGAATTGTTATTGCCGGCTTAAAATTTCAATAAATATATATTTAAATGTACAACTGTGTTAAATATGCTTGTTTTCCTCTTGAATATCAGAAAAATAAAAATACATAACAAAATATTTTTTATAACAATCGCTAAATAATGGTATCGATTTAAATCTAACGAAAAGCACCAAATCCAATATATATATTTTACTACAATATATTTCGACAGAATCACTGTCATCATCGGGTAGAATTGAAATCAAACTAAATCAATATAAATTGCTCTTTATTTAAACAAACTAATTAACTAATTCATTAATTTTTTTAAATTAATTTCGCTAAAAATTTTACAAAATTTTGTTTTTTATATTCGAACTTTAAAAATTATAAAAGTCTTAAAATTTTTTAAAACTTTTAAAACTCACAAAAGCTGAAACCAAACAAGATTCTAATAAATTTTCCACAAAATTGTGTTTACTAATATTAATCAATTGCTTCAGTTGATAGTGATCAGGAACTTGAAAACGGAGATGACGGACAGTCATTCCAATGTATGTGGCATTGCACCCATGACATAAATATTCACAACCAAGATCCGAAAACCATCTAAGTAACAACTGAAATCCACTAATAAACACGAAATTCAAAAAACAGGAATTAGATACCACCTTCCAACGTTGAAATGTAAGCCTAAACAAAAGACTGTGCTTGCTGATATAAATCAATTCCCTCAGTCGACAGTTATCCAGAACTTGAGAACGGAGATGACGGACAGTCATTCCAATGTAAGTGGCATTGCACCCATGACATATATATTCAAAACCAAGATCTGAACACCATCTAATCAAGAACCGAAATAGACCAACTTCACAATTTGTATCATACATATCAAATCCAATCACTGATAGTTTTTCTTTCATTAATTTTCTACATCTCTTCATCAATTCCAAAGTGCTTCTATTGAGTATCGGAAAAAACAGAGTAACTTTCAAATTTATTATAACAATCGCTAAATAATGGTATCGATTTAAATCTAACGAAAAGCACCAAATCCGATATATATATTTTACTACAATATATTTCGACAGAATCACTGTCATCTTCGGGTAGAATTGAAATCAAACTAAATCAATATAAATTGCTCTTTGTTTAAACAAACTAATTAACTAATTCATTAATTTTTTTAAATTAATTTCGCTAAAAATTTTACAAAATTTTGTTTTTTATATTTTTTGTTTACTAGATTATAATCACGATTTTAAATTTCTTAATAGGGGTACTAAGTCGTAAATTTATTAGAGCCAGAATGCCTCGAATAGTCCGGTTTCAAATAGTACGGCTAAATTCCAGAACCGATTAGCCGTACTGTTCGAGGTATTCCAGTATTTTTAAGATTTGGAAATTTTTTTGTAATAAATCTATCTTCTCACTTGTGCTCTATCTCAATGTAAGACTGACATTATTATTAAAACTAATATATACAAAACCCGTCGAATGATGACCGTAGTTGCAGAAATATAGCCAAATGATTTGTAATTTTTTTATATTTATTAATAATATATAAATATAGATAGTTAATGTTTTTATATATTTATTTTTAATGCTTCGTTTCTGGAATTCTATCAAACGTGTTTGTTTTTTGGAATATTTTTGTTAGAAAAGTTAGATTTTGGAAGTGTTTTCAAATAATATACATTTTTCCAATTTTTTTCCTTAATTTATGATTTTATTTATGATTATGATTCGTATGAGTCCACAGATAGTTATGTTGGTGGTTAGGCTCTGTCTAAGAGATATTCCGGTGAGGATGTTACCTGTTTCCTTGCTCATTCAATGGGAAAAAATCATCCACAAGAATGAGGACAAAATCGATTCAAAGACTAAGAGAGTGATAACATATCCAAGCCGACTTGGAGCGATCCACTAACAAAACTCTATGGCTTTGAGGCGTAAAAGACACTTCAATAACTGGACAATTTTGAGGTAACGATCAAAGACAGAAAGAAACTACATGGGTGACGGATCGAACTCATCAAAGGAACAACGAATTAAGAAATCAAAAAAGGAAATCTAACTAAATAGTTCTAGTTTTTTGGTCATGAGCAAAGACTGAAATCGCCATATATTTTTCCCTCTATTTAATCATTAAAACTTCCACTGGACCTGTCTGCGGTTGAGTATTATATAGATATCTTTGAAGTATCCAGGCAGATTGTACTGGAGACATCTTTAGAAGTGTAGCTAGTTTTACAAAATTCGTTCGCTCAATGATATCGTGTGAGATGAAAGCAGGTGTTCCTGTTCAAGCAGTTCGCTTTAGACCTTTTGAAGTTGTTGTGATGTAGTGAACAGCAGCCAATGAGCAAAGTTCTCCATCATGAGCAACATCCTCGTTACTGCGGCTGGTGCTACTGTTGTTATTGTAGAGTATTTTAGATGCAGTCAATACAGAGATAGCATTCAGTTGACTCTGCCTTTTCTCGCGCCACCGTGCTTCCATACCCCCCGTTGTTCGCGACGACGGACTTTGGGTCTAAATACTTGGTCACGTGGACCAAATGTTGAAAAATGGTTAATCTCCATTGACTTCAACCTTTATTTACATGTCAAATGCAATTTGATGGGAATCTTGGTAAAATGTTATAATGCTATCCAGTTATAGTCCGATATAAATATTATTCATCATAATGATTCTTTTGTTTAAATATTTTTTCATGTTAGCTAAAATACAAACCTTGAAAGAATTTAATGAAAAATTTCAATATAATCATGATACAACGTAATAGTAATATCGTTTAATAGTATTTCTTTGACCTTTTTATCGGTGTATATGTTACGGTCAATTTGATTATTCTGGGCATTATTAATGATACCAGGTCATTATTCATAATGCCCAATTATTTATATTGATCGTAACATATAAATTCCTTCGCTTGGTGATACTTATCCGTCGGATAACTTATCCGTGATACTTACATCGAACCATTTGAATATACAATTTATTTCAAATTTTAATTAATCTGATCTCGACTTCAATTGGTGTATTAAAATAAGGACACAGTCTTAAATATCGATGCACGGAGATTTACAATGACATTAAAAAGTTATTTTTAATTCCAGGTCAACAGAATGACAGTTTAATCCACTTGATTAAAGGTAAATTTTTTAAAGGAAACTGAAAAATTTAGAATTTTATGTAATTTCTCAGCATCCCAACAAGAAATGAAGGCAGACATCAAATCACTCATAGGTATTTTTAAAAAATTTTTATTATTATTAATTAAAATTAATTTTGAATTTGTGTAAAAATAAAATTAATGATACTTTCATAATTTCAAATATTTTCAATACAGTTTATATTCTAATTGGGTACGCTTTGCAACTGGGTTTGTTTTACTTTTATAATACGATCTTTCCCTTTTGTTGAGATTTCACCAATTACTTCTTTTTCGCTTGTTGAAACTGCCTGCTTTTAAAATATATTACAGGAATACCTCGTATAGTACGGTTTCGATCAGTACGGTTTCTCTATAGTACGGTTTTGAAATTTTCAAAATATGATTGTTTATGAAATGATTAAATAAAATTTTCGAAATTTAAAAAAGTTTTTTTAAATTAATTTTTTAGAATTTATTCGTTATTATAAAATCATACGGCACGTGCTTAATAATTTGTTTGTTACGTTTAATTTCTGGTTTTTAGTTAAATGAATCTAAACATTAGAATTTAAGTGAATTGCTTTGGTTGATCTTTTTTAAATTAAATTGTTGTGTTTACTTTATTTTATTTACTTGTTTTTCATCAGCTACTTTTAATATTTTTAAAATGAAATAAATTTTTTTTTTTTGATTTAGTTGCAATGAATTGTTATTGCCGGCTTATAAATTTCAATAAATATATATTTAAATGTACAACTGTGTTAAATATGCTTGTTTTCCTCTTGAATATCAGAAAAATAAAAATACATAACAAAATATTTTTTGTTTACTAGATTATAATCACGATTTTTAAATTTCTTAATAGGGGTACTAAGTCGTAAATTTATTAGAGCCAGAATGCCTCGAATAGTCCGGTTTCAAATAGTACGGCTAAATTCCAGAACCGATTAGCCGTACTGTTCGAGGTATTCCAGTATTTTTAAGATTTGGAAATTTTTTTGTAATAAATCTATCTACTCACTTGTGCTCTATCTCAATGTAAGACTGACATTATTATTAAAACTAATATATACAAAACCCGTCGAATGATGACCGTAGTTGCAGAAATATAGCCAAATGATTTGTAATTTTTTTATATTTATTAATAATATATAAATATAGATAGTTAATGTTTTTATATATTTATTTTTAATGCTTCGTTTCTGGAATTCTATCAAACGTGTTTTTTTTGGAATATTTTGTTAGAAAAGTTAGATTTTGGAAGTGTTTTCAAATAATATACATTTTTCCAATTTTTTTCCTTAATTTATGATTTTATTTATGATTATGATTCGTATGAGTCCACAGATAGTTATGTTGGTGGTTAGGCTCTGTTTTGGGCATATTTTCTTCAATAAGCTTATTTACTTTTGTAAATCTTTCCTCATTAGCATCCATTTCTTCCAATTTTTGAATTCCCTGATGAATTTGCTGAAAAGCTGCAGCCATTTCTTTTGCCCAAAATATTTTTGTGGCATTTCTTCCTCGTCTGATTTGCTTTCATCCAAACACATTGTGTTTCAAGATTCAATAAATCTTCATTCGTTAGATTATCTACATGGTATTCAATAAGTTGGTTAATATCTGCATTGTCAACATCAAGATTAAGTTGCTGACCAAGCTCTACGATCTGAGCGGTAATTTGTTCAATGCCAATTTCGCTTTCATTTCGCTAACATTCTCTTGAAGTCGCTTTGTTAGATTTTTCCATATTCCACTCATACAAGAAGGTCTGACCTCTTGCCATCCACCTGCTATGTTTTTAATTGCTTGAAGCATATTATATTTCGACCAAAATTCTTTTAGAGTGATCTCATTTTTAAGTGCTTTAATTACTTGACTAAATGTGATTTTCAAATAGTGAGCCTTAAATGTGGCAATAGCTCCCTGATCCATTGGCTGTAAAATACTGGTAGTATTTGGGGGTAAATACATAATTTTTATGTTCGGCGAGAGATCGCCAAGATATGGTGAGTAATAAGAGGATTTTAAAAGATATGTCCTGTCCATTACAATATTCTTTTACTTCAGGCGCAAATACCTTCATAAACCAGTCCTCAAAAAGTAATTGCGTCATCCAAGCATTTTTATTTGTGCGGTAATGTACTGGTAACATATTGATATCCAGTCCTTTAAATGCTCTTGGTTTTCTTGATCGATGTATTACAAGAGGTTTCAATTTATACCCAGTAATATTTCCGCCCAATAAAATTGTGATGCAATCTTTATGTGCCTTAAATCCTGGCATACATTTTGCTTCCTTATGAATGTATGTACGATCAAGCATTTTCTTCCAATAAAGCGCGGTTTCATCAACATTAAAAATTTGTTCAGTTGGTATAATTTTCTTCTTTAAGGAAATCATCGAATTTAGCTACAAAATCCTCAACAGCTTTATTATCAGCACTGCCTGCCTCTCCAGAGATTTTTACATTTTGTAAATTCGCTCGTTTCCTAAATTTTTGAAACCAGCCGTTACTTGCAATGAATGTCTGATCATGGCCTTCCCCTCCGTTTAATTTCAACATTTCAAAAAGACTTAGAGCTTTAGTTTTGATAATTGCGAGGCCAAGAGGAATTTGTTTTATGATCAAATCCTCTATCCAAATCACCAACAACTTTTTCATTTCATGCATGGCCCCTTACCTTTTTTTGATTATAACTGTAGATTGCATACATGCTGATTCTCGAACTGCTTTTAAAATTCGATCTTTATCTTTTAAAATTGTTGAGATTGTTGAATGGGATAGTTTAAAGGCATGCGCTATGTCTTTCACCTTTTTACCACTATCATGCTCTTTAATTAACTTATGTTTCATTTCTAAATCTATAGCACTTCTCTTATTTTTTCTACTATTATTCACAGACATTTTTGGGATAAAAAAATTATTCACTTTTAAAAAATTAAAATGGCTAACTCAATTGGGCCTTTTTTAGCCTAACTAAACAATTTAAAAGGGCTGAATATTTTTTAAGGCTTGCTAATTTAATTTTTTACTAATTCTAAATTTGTTTTTGTTGTTAAAAACTAAAATAGTAGGTAACTTATAAAATTAATAGTATTTAATTAAGGAAAATTAATTGGTTTAATTTTTTAGTTCCGTTCGAAACAAAAATCAGGCCCATTGGGAAAAATAATTTTAGGAAATAATTTTGGTCGTAAGTCCGAACCGTCGTAAGTCGAGGACTACCTGTATTAGGAATATTCGATTTATTTTTTTGATCCGATTTTGGACATTTCTATATTAACTTTTATTTATTAATTTTCCAAATGTAAGTTCTTATACAAGTAAAATATATCTACGAAGAATTTAAAATACAACCGACCATTTAAACTTGGCTTAAATACCCTGTTACCTTTAACGTAAGGGTTCTTAACCTTTTATACTTCATATATTTCCTAAAATAGAATATATTATACGGTGATATAATATACGGTGCTCTCAACCTATCGTCTCGACCTCGATTTACATTTTATTGTAGTCAATTGTCATTCAAATTTTATTCGAGGGATTTAATTTTTCCGAAGAAGAATTTTTCCCTTAATAAGTCAAAAACTCCGGTTGAATTGTGTTCCGATCTCGTTTATCAGTTTACATGTAATGGGTGTAGTGCCACATACATTTGAGAGACTTCCCGTTATCTCTGTATTCGAGCTCGAGAACATTGTAGACCGAAGGCTTTGATCCATATTGGTGAGCACAATAAGGGCTGTAATATTAAAATAGGTATGTCTGATTTTAAAATTTTATTAAAAAATTTCGATAATTATTGGGAACGTGTGATTTGTGAGGCGTTGTTGATAAAATCATTGAATCCGAAAATTAATGTGCAGAATGCAGTAAATACTTGTGTTTTGAGTGTTTTTAAATAAGTTTTTTAATAAGTTTTTTATATTGTATTGATTGTTGTATTAAATTAAATAATTAATAAAAAAATTTTAAATTATTAAATTAAATTTTAAATGTTAAAATTTTAAAAAAAAATATTTTTTTTATAAAATAAAAAATTTTTTTATATATAATTAATAAATTTGTTTAAAATCCTTAATTTAATGAGTTATTATATCTCACCTGATGATGACAGGAAAACTGTCGAAATAAATCGTGAAAAGAATATTTGATTGACGTTATCTTATAATTAAATCATTGCCATGTATGTTTAACTATTTATTCGGAAATAATTATATTGTAAAAAATCGAAAAATACTAAATTTTGACGATTCATACTTTGAAAACAAATAATTTGTCTGAAATTATGAATCTTATAGGTTTTACATACAAATCTGCATTCTAAGCGTTATTATTCTTTGCAAATGGGTGTACAACATGGGTCCAGGACTCATGGTCTAGTTAAGTAGCGCTTCGGTTCCTATAATGATGCAAAGATTTATTGGTAAAAATGTGAAATGACAGTTCCTTAAAAATATTAGGAAAGGTTCATTAAAATAAAAAATTATAAATTAAGAAAATAAGGTCAATTTCTTTATCTCAAATAAAATTTCGCCAAGTGTAATAGGTATTAATATGTTAGATGTATTTAATATTAAACTTATATTAAGCCTACTATAGGAAAATATTTTATTTTTGGATGATGAAAAACCAATTTAAGAAATAATGAACAAATTAGTCGAGATGTAACTTATAATAAAATAATCAAAGAATATGAAAATATATTTATGAAACATAAATGGTTTGTAGGCAAAACCAATTTAGTAAAACATGAGATTAACCAAAAGCGAACCTATTGTTATTAACCTTATACGCCAACCATTTCAACTAGTTGAGAAAATTGAAAAAAATATTAAGGATATGGAGAAAAATGGAATAATAAGTCAATGCGAGTCTCCGTGGAACTCAGCTTTAGTGTGTGTTAAAAATAAAGATAAAAATAATATTAGGATATGTTTAGATTTTAGGGCGCTAAATGGAATGACAGAAAGACCAATATTTCGATTCCGAATACTCAATAAATAAAATTAAATAAAATTGTCGTATAAAATGATCTTTACACAATAATCACTTAACTAAATAATAAATTATAATGCTAAGATACTTGAGATCCTTCTTATACTTGAGATCCTCTTCTTGTATTGATTACTTACAACTAGGTATTACTAGGTGCTTACAATCATGTACGAAGAACTAAGTATTTACAAACAGATATCAAGCACCAACTACTAAATATTTACTAACAACCTGCTAACGACTAGTTACTAACAACCAGGCACCAACTACTTACAACTAGATACCTACAACTTACAACCACGTACTTAAAACTATGTACCAAGTACTTACAACCAAGTAATTACAACTAGATGCTTATCTGAAAATGTTATTTCTTCAGTGTATTTTATCAAATGTTTTTTAAATAAATTAATTTTTTTTATTTGTGTTGGAATTCAAAAATATTTTTATTTAAATTACAATCAGTAGTTAAGAAAACTTTGTCTGATTAGGTAAAATGTATAGTCTAAATTTCACAAAAATGATGACTTTCGTCAAAGAATGAATGGTAAATGAGAATAATTGTCAACTAAACCACTTTAAAATAATAAAACACCACATTAAAATGAAAATTAAGTAAAATAATTTAAATATTTCAAAATTACAACGAAAGAGATAAAATATAGAATTTTTATTTTTATTCATCAAAGATATGCTTAACTCTCATCTTTGAATTGATTACTAGTTAACACTAATTAACACAAAACCAAATTATTAATAACCAACCAACTAAATTATTGATAAAATTATGTTAACCACGGATTAATTATTTTAAAAATTTTTATTACAAGAAACAAATCGAATTTAAGTTCAGTATATTTTGAAGTATATGTGTAATCTAAATCAACCAGTCTTTGAATAAACATTTTAAACTGATAATTTAGTTTGTCAAGTCTTACAATAATTTGTTAGATTTAGAATACATTCGATAATACTTAGAATAAATTTTCAGATCATTAAGAAACACATTAAATATATTAAATAAAGTCATTAAAATGAAATTGTCTTTTAAAATGATCCTTACACTAAATAATCAATCATAATAAATATTGAATTTGAAAGTCTTGCATCTGATACTTGAGATCCCCTACTTTGAATTGATTACTAACAACTAGGTAATGACAACCAGCTACCAAGTACATACAACCAGATATCCACAACTAGACACCAATTACTTACAATCAGCTATCAAGTACTAACAATTAAGTATTTACAAACAGATACCAATTAACAGCTGCTAACTATTTACAAATTGGTACTAAAAAATAAGTACCAAAAACCAGATACCAACTACTTAATACTTACAACCAGATACCAAAAGCCAAGTACCAGCAACCAAACAATCAGATACTAATGACTGAGTATTTATAACTAGGTACTAACAATAGATTGATCTTTAAAAGAAAATCTTCTTCATTGAAAAAAATGATAATCATTGGATGAAAAATTAATAAAAATGCAACTAATTGACTGAACTCATGGCACCAGTACTTGTAAGATTTTCAATAACTAGGTAAACATTGAGGAAATTTTTGTAAAAATAACAAATAAAAATTTTAATTATTCAAAACATAATAAATAAATATCATAAAAAAGGCAATTAATGGACAAGAAAGAACTTTAAATAAAAGTCATAAATAATCCAGTAAATATTTATCTTAAATACTGATCATTCAAGTTATTAACTAATTTAAATACGAGTCATCTAAGATCTTTATTCAAGTTAATAAAAATTTTCTAATAAGATATAGCAAATATTTTTATTTAGATTGAATAAATTAATTTTAATGATTTTTAAAAAGTAATTTATCACATGTATTGTAAGTTGATTGACTGATTGCTCAAATTATTCAGAAAATTCAGTATAAATTCATTTAAAAATTCATTAAAAATATATTTTTGAATTCCAACACAAATAAAAAAATATTATTTATTTAAAAATATTTGATAAAATACGCTCAAGAAATAACATTTTCAGCTAGTTGTAAGTAGCTAATTTTAATTAGTTAATTGTAAGTACCTAGTATATAGTTTTAGGTACGTGGTTATAAGTTGTAGGTATCTAATTGTAAGTAGTTGGTACCTGGTTGTTGGTAGCTGGTTGTTAGTAACTAGTCGTTAGCAAGTATCTGGTATCTGGTCGTAAATACTTGGTTGTTGGTACTTAGTATATGTTTGTAAATACTTAGTTTTTAGTACATGATTGTAAGTACGTAGTAATTAGTACCTAGTTGTAAGTACTTGATATCTAGTTAACATTTAAGGGAATAAGAAAAGTATTTCAAAGAATAAGTGATTCTGGTTTAAAGATTAGTCTAGAAAAAATGTTATTTTATTAAAAAAGAGATAAAATGCTTAGGGCATGTCATAAAAGACAAAAATTATGTGGACAAATGAATGCGAAGAGGCCTTTCAAGAATTAAAGAAAGCATTATTAAAAGCTCCAATTCTTGTATTCCCTGACTTTACAAAGGAATCTAATTAGAACATAGATGCTAGTTTCGACAGAATTTGAGCAGTTTTATCACAATTAAATGAAAATGGCAGAGTAATTGCATATAGTTCGCATGCAATGAACAAACACGAAGTAGGCTATTGTATCATTCGGAAAGAATTATTAGCCATAATTTATTTTACCGAACATTCCAACCATTATTTATACGGTAAAATGTTTAAACTAAGGACAGACCATAAGGTAATAACGTTTATGTTGAAGACCAAAAAGCCAATCACACCTCAATTTCAAAAATGGGTCAACCAATTAAGTGATCTGAACATTGAAATGGAATTCCGTTAAAGTGAAACGAATTTTAATGCAGATACGCTATCGAGAACTGAATGTGATACGAGCATACAATGTCAAACGATTCACGAGGAACCAAAAACAAGAAAACAAAATATCCAACTTTCACCTCTCTAAATTCCTCTTTGATCAATCGATAAAAGCGTTATTGGAGGGCATTAAGGGAACAAAGATTGAAGATGGTGTACGTTTTGTCGCTCCGGAAGTTCACCTAGGTGAACCGTATGGATTTAAATCAGACGTTTGGTCGTTTGGAGCAACGCTTATTGAGATGGTTACTCGTAATCTTTCCAATAATTTCTTTGATATTGTTGAACATATTTTCTCTTTTCAGTTCAAAAACCTTATCCACAATTAAATAAAACTAAAGCTATTGACGCTATATCCAAGAATAGAACAATTGTTTATGATCGTAACCGCTATCCCGATACCAATTATTGACAAGTGCATTCAACCATGTCAAAGAGATTGACCTAATGTTTGTGATCTTTATAATTTATTTGAGGAATCTTAGCTGAACTCCTAACTAAATTGCAATTCAACATTTCTTTGATTTAAACTTTTGACATTTGGATAATTTTTACTCGATTTTATACAAACATTTTTATGAAATTTTGCGTTTTGCTTTAGATTTTTTAATTTAATGCGAGGATTGAATTGATTTTTTAACTTATTATTAGTAAAACATGACAAAAGAAATTGAGATATTAACATGAAAATGAAGTGAGTAAATGTTTTATGCCATTTCCCTTTGCTGAATCAGAAAACCATTTCTGGTCAAATGGCTGACAGGTACAAGGCTCAGTTGGATGCCTTAGTTGTGGAGTTTGAAAGGAGGTTCCAAGACTTCAAAACCCTAGAACCACTCTTCAATATCCTCAGTTCGCCATTTAGTGCAGAAGCTGATTCAGCCCCAGAGGATATACAGTTAGAACTGCTTGACTTACAAGCAGAAAATGACCTGAAGGAGAAGTTCAAGTCAGTCCTTCTGCTGGAGTTTTATGGATGTTTGCCAGCAGCAGTATTTCCGCAGCTAAAACACTTTGCTGCCAAGCTTTTGTCACTATTTGGGTCCACATACATTTGTGAGCAAGCGTTTTCTTGTATGAAAATAAATAAGTCTAAGAACAGATCGATATTGACTGACTGCAATTTAAATGCAGTTATGCGAATCACAACCAGTAAACTGGTTCCACAGTTCAAGAAAATTATTCAAAATTGCGAACAGTTAATTACTTCTCATTAATTATATTTGTACATTGTGGTCGGCTTGTATGGAAATTAGGTTTCTTTGTCTTCATAATTATTATGACGTGTAACAATAAACTTTTGTTGGAATAATTATGAATAGTAAAATCTTGTTCCCAAATTAGCAATTCGTTTAGTTCCTATTTGAAAATGTAATGTGCATTTGTAATAGAGTGGGAATGTGAAATAAACTGACAAATACATGAACTATTCTCATCAATTCATATTTTCATAAATTGTAAAAATTGTAACTAAAGTAAAGTAGTAGACAAAATATATATGCGGCCCCCGATAACAATCAAGTTTTCTATGTGGCCCTTTATAGAAAAAGTTTGCCCACCCCTGTTTTATGGCAACATTTTAATAATCGACGTCTTATAAGAAATTCAAGTAGATTAAAATAGTGTTGGATGATGAGGGTATGCCAATCACCATGTTTGTCCAGAATAAATATTACAGGACAACCTTAAAGCTGTCGAGTTGATTCATATGCTAAAGGGAGGCAATCCGTGGATTTGGGTTTAAACAATTTAAATGATTTATAAATTAAATCAAGTCATCTGTCTCTGTTTCCCGTTTCTACAAAAACACGCAAAGATTGTTCGATACTTAAAGTTT
>CAUHTR010004643.1:0-35264 GCA_959609185.1 Schmidtea polychroa | reverse complement strand
CAGTAGTAATAGGGCTGTAATGAAATGGTAATTTAGAATATTTATTATTCTAATTAAAGAATAAAAGTTAAATAATTATCAAATAAAAGAGTGTGAATATCATTTTTCTTTTATCAAAAAAAACCAAATTTAATTTAATTCTCCTAACTGTTTTCTATTGAAATTATGGGGTAACTGAGATTCTCATTTGATACAACAATGAATGAAAACTAACAATAAAATTTGAGACGTAACTGATTCCCATGATAATGTATTGTCAGATTTAGAAAGAAGCTCTTTGAGAGATGGTTTAAAATTTAGCTTCTGTAAAGATAAATATTTAATGCTATTAGAAGTTTTATTGTTGTTTTTTTTACATAAAACGGCTTGTAAATTAATTGAAAATTATTGCTGCTGTGGAATCTCAAAATTTACAAGTCGAATTTTTGTTGAATAAACTTCACTTTTTATATATGAAAAATAAATGCATTTAAAAAGTGGTTAAATGAATCTTAGTTTGGCCTGTTGTGAGTGACTTTATAAAGGGATTTTTATTATGGAATTATTAAAATAAATAAATTAATTAGTTATAAAAACTAAAGTTAAATTTAAGTGCATAATAGTAAGCGTAACAAAATGTTGAAACGAATCGAAGATTTAATTTAATAATAACTAATTTAAAATTAAAAATTACATATTTTCGGAATAATTGTTTTTGCAAGTTTTGATACGTATGATTATAATTAAAAATTAAATTTATTTCACTATATAATTATATAACGATTGAAATACACATTTGATTAAGGCTGGGCCGAAATATCGTGTACCTTATATATTGTTTTGATTTATAGTCTTATAAATATTAATATGAAAATTATTGAATTAAAAGATGAAAATACAAATAAAAGATAAATTACATTTATATTTTCTCATAGTCTTTTGAAATTATAGTCTCTTCAATTTGTTTGAATGATATGGATGTTTGGTGCAATTAATTCTGTATTTAAAAATTTTTTCTTCACAAATTTTAGCATGTATTCCGAAATAATAATTATAGGGTTTTTTAACTAAGAACTCAAAAATGTTTGATCATTAGTAATCAAAATTCTTGATGTTAAATATAATAAAAATGTTTTCTTTTCTTAAATGAAGTATCACAATTTTGGTTAGATATAAAGATAAATATTAAGAACGTTTGGTTGTTATATATGTGTAGATATGTTATTATCTATGTGGTTAAGAAATTTGTCAGACCCAGCAGAGTCATCTTTAAAAAAATGTTTTGGGACAACTGGGATGTATGTATGTAATGTAGAATACAGAAAAGATAATAATAATAATAATAATAATAATAATAATAATAATAATAATAATAATAATAATAATAATAATAATAATAATAATAATAATAATAATAATAATAATAATAATAATAATAATAATAATAATAATAATAATAATAATAATAATAATAATAATAATAATAATAATAATAATAATAATAATAATAATAATAATAATAATAATAATAATAATAATAGAGTTTGCAAATAAACCGCCTTTTTACAAACCGCAGTTTCCGGTTTTCAATTTTCCCAAACCGGCGGTTCAGGTTCGGTTTTCGGTTTTCAGTTTATAAATTTTTATTGCATAATTTGATCAAATATATACATTGATTTATACTAATAACAAGACAATTATTTCATTTTTGTAATACCAATATATATAAATTTAAATTATAAGACAGTTAGACATAGAATATTAAAATTAAACAAAACAAAAACATTACAAAATTCAAAAGGAATAAAAAATTAAAGTAAAAAAATTCATACGTTTAGAAATTATTTATTCTAAAATATTTTAAAAAAATTTGAGAATTCAATGAGTAATAGCTAAGGCGAGATCTTAATTTCCGGCTGAAATTAGCTGAAACTGAAAATACTCTTTCAGATTCGGTGGATGTTGGGCGTATCGTTAAAATTGCGTCATACAATTGTTGAAGAATTATAGTTCTCTTGCCGGTTTTCTTATAAATTGAAAATTCATCTCTTAGAGAACTAAATTGTTTTTCTACTCCCTCTCTGGCAGCCTTATTTATTGCAGCATTTATTTCATCTTGCAGAGAAGCAATATCGCCATCAATGCTCACATCATCTAAGCTTTCTCCATAATTTTCATCTCCTGATGTCGCTATATTAGGGTATAATCTACCTAGAAAACGTGAACCAAAATTTAAAATTTCTTTTGTTGGTACTTTTTGTTGAAGAAGGGAGGATAACAAAGAGTTTAACTCAATATTCTCACGTGAACACAATCTTGCTTTGATATTATCTTTAAGTTCATCAATTTTGGAAAAACTTGTTACTTCAATGTCATCTAGCTTCTTCAATAAGAAATTAATTGCACCTTTGGCAGTTATTAAATTCGCATCCTTTCTACCCAACGCAAGAACAGTCAGTAATAATGGTTCCATAATGGCGCACAACTGTTTAAGCACTTCAAAATCGATTCCTCGAATTAAATTACAATCATTTAATTCTTTTAATACTTCTTCGATGGGTTTACTACATTTTAAAAATGTCTCTAACATAGGATGAATTGAATTCCATCTATGTTTCACATCAAGTTTTAGATGTAGTTCATGACCAAGTTCGATACAAATTTTTTGTTGCAAAATGTCATTACGAACTGTTGAGTTTTTGAAAAATTTCACAATAGCACGAACTTTATTTAATATCTCGGCTAGATTGATTTCTTCGGAAACTTCGGATTCGGTATCATCATTGTCAAACAAAGAATAACCTTCGTCATCTTTATCAAATTCATCATCTTCATTATTATCGCTGTCGTCTTCAGCTTCATTATCGAAATTATCGCTATGATTTTTTGATTTTTTGCAATAACATGTATTAGAAACAGCAAGGTGAAGACCATGATTTAAACATAATTGGACTTCAGCTGGACAATCTCTACCGTATTTAACCATAACACTAGCTCCATCGTTGGTGGTAGCTACAATGTCTCTTTCTAGTTTAGATATACATAGGTAGATTTCAACATTTTAAACTTTTTTTCAACATAATTATATTTTGAAAACCGTAAACTGCGGTTTTGCGACGAGGTTTACTGTTTCGGTTTTTGAGGTTGAAAACCGCGGTTTCGGTTTCCGGTTAACCGAACCGTGCAAACCGTAAATAATAATAATAATAACGAATATAAATACTTCTTAAATAGACAGATGAAGTGGATCTCGAATGTTGTTTACGATAGACAAACTTCAGATATTTGTAGGACAATCAGCAGTGAAGGTACACTACTATAGGATTCAATAAAGGATTCTGGGATTATATGGTTCTCCGACTAGTCAGCTAGGCGAATTGTTCTGGACTATTTTATTTCTTTATATATTTCTTTTTCTTCCCGGATTGTATTTCCTTTTATTGTCTCGAAATAATGGAGTTTGATTAGATCATTTTTCTTTTCCTGAATTGTGTTCTTTCCTGATAGTTTTCAAATCTCAATTTTGTTATTGATTTACTTACATTACAATAAGTATTAACATTTATAGCTTAATACAACTATATTTTACAGCAGCAGTATCACTTGTCTTGCATTCGAAAACATTCTATTTTTTCTGGAGATAGAATAATTTTCCATATCCTTTTGATTTATATTTTTCCGATTTTAAATACAAATATTATTATTAGTTAAAACTAAGGATATATGACCTATTTTTTCTAAAAAATATAAAACATTTTAAATATAAAAGTAAATAAAAATTAGGGCTATTGCGTAGAACACTACCTTTTAAAAAATACATTAATAAATTAATATTTGTAACACCTTATGAAAATAATAATAACCATAATAATAATAATAATAATAATAATAATAATAATAATAATAATAATATAAAAACAATTAAATGATAATTTAACCCTTTCAATACGATTTTTTTTAATTTTAATAATTCATGTAATATTTATAACACAAAATATTTATTGCTAATTTAGTATGACGGGAAAAACAAATATTTAAATAAATGATCTGACAAAGGTTTATCCATTCTAAAACGAAAATTATGAATATATAGGTTATTCAATACTGATGGGACATAATATCCCAATAATTAACACTATTGGGACATATAAGTCCTATTTTTATTTTTGGAAACAAAAAAACTCATAAAAACTATTGCTCCACACTAAATAAGTAAAATAAAATTATAAATAGCCTACTTGGCAATTCCGAGCACAGCAAATATAAAAACACAGTTAGTAATAAGCGTGATACGTGTCTACTGTTTGTTAGCTAGCATCTAGAGTGACAAAATTTTATAGAAAAGAAAAAAAGCAGACAGCAAACAGCAACATAGCAGACAAGTTTGAACTTGTTTACGAGCCTATGACCGTACAATACAAAAGTCTCAGATTCCAATGTATTTGTAAGCATTTATATTATTTTAGTAATTATTTTAAATTCTCTGGGACAATATGTCCCTACAGTATTGAAAGGGTTAAGCCTTTTGCGGCGAATAATATATTTAATACAAATGAAAAAATGAATTTGCTTCATCTCAGTGTTATTTTGGCAGATAATGAAAAAATAATCCAGATTTTATTCATACAAATTTTATCAAATCTATATAGCTGTATTTATATTGTTTCATAGAAATAAGATTAGTGAAGAAAGAAACCAATTTAAACGGATTTATTTTCTTACGTTGCAAAGCTCAAATAAAACAAAGACGAAAACGATGTTTTTTTAGAATGTCTAAGATAGTGTTCTACATAATATCTAGGATATGAACACAAAGACTAAAAGCAAACTTTAAAAGATAATATTTATTACAATATACAATTAAATTCTGCCGGTTTTTAAACTGCCATTTTCTAAATAAACAATTCTTAATATTATTTAAAAACGACAGTTTCGAAAGTTAATTAAAAATAAATCTGGAAATTTATAATTTTCCACATAGATAACTCAAATTAATAATAAATTACATTAGAAAAACAACAAGTAAAAATATTAAATAAATAACAAAAATTGAAACACACACTTGATAAATGCTGTGCTGAAATATCGTGTACCTCATATATAGTCTTACAAATATTAATATGAAAATTATTCAATTAAATAAAGTGGTAAGTTAAATCAATATCTAAAAATACCAAAATTAACGGAGCAAAACTGTGAATTTAAACTCACATTTATATACTAACAATTTACAAGCTAAATTCCATTTTATAATAAATCTTGAGTTGTAAATTAAAATTTATAAAATAAATTGACTAATGAAAAGATTTGAAAATAGTTTGTCAAGGCTGTGGGCAAAACATATAAGCTTTGGTATCACTAGTGTCCAATTTGAGGAATTATTTGAGTAGATAATGTATGAAGTATGTATAATATTGTTTCAAATGTTTAAAATACTAATTTTTGAATAAATTAATTGGAAAAAATTTAATTTTATGTTATGAAATTTTTAATCGAAATTTGTAGGATCTAATAGACATATTATGAAACATTTTTTTCTTCAGTTGCGTATTTAATTTTAACTAATTTGCCAGGTACAATTTATTCAACTTCAACGTCTCCTTTCACATCAATATAACAATTCACAAAACAAAATAGCTTTATTTAAATAGATATAAATACAATTACAAATGTTTATTTATCAATGACAGACAATGTCTAAGTTCACTACTATTATAAGACTAAAATTGAACATCTAAAAATCCTTCGATGCTAAGATTTCTCTACTGCATTTATATATTTTTTCAAGTATCAGTTTCCAAACTGTTAGTTGTTATACTTTTAATATTTATAACATCCAAAACTAAATACTAATATTTATTAAATTCAAAAATAATGCCATTTGTTAAGAATATTTAAACAAATCTCCACGATTTTTATTCAAAGTCAAGTAATAAGGAATTTACATACAACATCAATCCACAACATGCATTAATTTAATATTTTATTTTACTAATATTTATTTAATTAATTTAATTATTTATTTAATTTCAGTAATGCCCTTAAAATACAAAAATACAAAATCGAACTACTTTTTTTATGAACACTAGTTAAATATATTACATATATTACATAAACATTAGTTTCTGATAACACACGAGATCATATTTTTTTGTTTTAATGAATTAGGCACGATTTGGAATTTTTTTTAATTACTTGGGTTTTTATTACTTTTATAATTCGATTTTAAATTTATTTCCTATTGCTAGTGGCGACTGTGAGATTACGTAAAAGCTGTTAGGGTGGCATGAGAGTGGCGTAATGAAAAAAAATGAAAGCTGTGAACGTTATATGAATGTGAGTAAAGCTGGAGATAAAAAGATTCAGGATAAGATTAAAGTTTATAGATAAATAAAAGATAATATTCTTAGTATGATTTGATGCCTATATCAAATTTGAAAGATTGTTAAGGAATTTTTTAAGTCAATGAATTAAATAGTTTTGTTGAATAGTGTAGTTTGCGTATGACAATATTAATCGGTAATGGTAAAATTGTTATATTTATATGTTATCTTCAAATGTAAATCGTGAGAAATGACATAAAGAAAATAAAGGTAATTTAGATATTCAATATAACAGATACGGAATTGTATTAAAAACAAATAGAAACACATACAAACCATTCTGAATAAATTCGAAATAACAATATATTCGTTACATTTAGTAAGTGAAATTTTGTTAACCCTTTACCTGTTTCTGATAATAAACTCTATAAAAAAAGATTAGTAATATGTTTAGTGACGATTACCATCGTCACTTCGATAATAAAATCCATTTGCTACTTAATTTACTCTGTAAAAAGCAAAACGTAATCGTAAATTTATAACATTTTAAAATATTTTAGCATTTAGAACAACGAACATTGAAACAACTAGAATAAATTCCATTAAGCTTTCTGATTCTTGAGTTCTTAATCTGGGGATTATAAGGAAAATTATACAAGGGTTGCCTTATTAAAACTCAATCTTTGTCACTAAAATGAATTTTTTAAAATCTGGATTTGTGGAGGTTATGAATCTTGAATGTAATATTTAAAATGAGGAGGTTTCACTGTTTATTATTTTTAATTGTTGAAAATATTATTGCAATGATTCAATTTCAACACAAACTTACCCGATAAAATATATTTTATATTTTTTTTATTAATTTAACATCATCAATGACATTATATTATTTAAAATAAATTATTTTTAAAATATCAAATTACTATAAAACTAATTTACCGCTTAATTGAAAATATTTATTTCCTTATCCATTAATTCAATAATAATAATAATCATAATCATAATAATAATAATAATTTGCAATAGCCGTTTCTAATCTGTAAATAATCATCGAACTCAGACAAATTGACATGCATTTAAAGAAACCGAAAGATTTGTAGAAATTAATTATCATTTCTTTATTTCAATATCTTCTTTTGACGAATATAATCAAATAAAACACCATTCAAATGAATGAAGAATGCTACAAATAATCAAAAGTAAATCGAAAGCTAATCGACAATTAAAACAAAAGAATTTCACTAAAACTAAAGTTATTATTTGCAAGATTTCATTGATATAATTCTGATCCATTAATAATTATAAAGATTACAGGCTAATTTTTAAACGTTTAATCGGTGTTTTAATTAAAATTTTTGTTCATTTCAAACAAATCAATTTAAAAATTTTCTTTACACTGGAAATTATTTTTCTTATTTATTCTTATTAACTTCGGTAAATCAAAGTTTCAAAGAGATCAATTGGAAAATAAACATTCTGAATTCAGAAATTAACAAGAATATGTTTTTAGACAACTCTTACTTGACATTTATATAATTTATAGAAAATTTTAAGACTTTTGTTTAGAATTGATTTAAAAAAAATTATTATAAATTTTAAAATATTAGTTATATAGTAATAAAAAAAATAATAATAAAAAGTATAATTATAAATTGTGATTCTAATAAATATTTTATTAAAAAAAGAAAAATTAAATATTTTTTTAAATCATGAATTTTATCATTATACCAATTTTTATTTCCCTGCTTAAATAATACAAAATGTTTTGATTTCGTCAATGATTTTCAGTTATTATTAAATTAGATTATTAAAATAAATTTATTAAAATATTTTTAAAACAATAAAAAATGCGTGTTTTCGAGCAGGAAACACTATAAACAAACACGAGTTTATATCAAATTTATGTTCAGTTTTGAAGTCGGTTAATTTTTTAAAAGAAATTGGCTAAATTTTTTAATAATTTTAATTTATCACTTTATTATAGTTAATTTTTCATAATAATTAAGATCAGTAAAAAGTAATAAGCAACTAAAAATATTAAAACACACAAATAGTGCCCTGTACATTTTATTTTGGTAAAGACTAAAGTTTTTTTGACAAATTTTAGTTGTCCTATTATTACTATTATTATTATTATTATTATTATTATTATTATTATTATTATTATTATTAATATTATTATTATTATTATTATTATTATTATTATTATTATTATTATTATTATTATTACTATTATTATTATTATTATTATTATTATTATGGTTTGTTTAATGAATAATTGTTCATGTTAATATTATGTATCAAAACTTAACAAATAAAGCTTTCTGTGGAACGTCTGTTTTTACTCATTTTATTTGACCCATGATGATGACAATAAGAAAACATTTTTATAATATAGGCATTCCAACAATCACATGCTCTTTTTGCTTAAGATCTAGAATTATTAATATTATATCCAATATTATTCCCTTTACTTATCAAAATGCAACAGAATAATATATATGTTCGATAACGATGAATAAAAATCTTTTCAGGTTCATGCCGAATATAAATTTTATTTTATATTCCTCAAAATCTTAATCTTCGCATTTCTTTGTTTTCTAAGGAACTAACCCATTAACCGTTCCCCATAATTATATAAAAAGACAATAATAACTAATTGCCTAAACCTATATTATATTATAGAAAAAACTCAATTCTATTTTCGATCATATTTATCTCATTAATATTAGTAAACATAATTGCATGTTTGTTTTTGTATTGTGATATATGATAAAACCTTATATATAACGATATGAATGTAAAATAAATTTACAATAAACAGTAAACAGTTATTCAATTTAATAAAAAATGTATTTAAATTGAAATTTCAAAATATTTTTATTGTTTTAAAATAAAAATTTATTTAAAAAATGCATAAATTATTCAGTTAATTAATTTTAAAATTCTTTATAATTTCGTTCGAATAACCAATTTAAAATCATTATTTAGTTATTTCGTTTATACATGAATATGACATCTGTCTATATATAGTATAAGAACATTTTCAATTTTCATAGTATGGATGATGTTAGATTGGCATTTGCAAAGATTTATATGTTTATGTTATAATAATAATAATAATTATTATTTTTATTACAATTAAAAAATTCATATAATTAGAATATATCTTCCTATTGCATTAATATCATATTTCTGATTTTCCGGACAGGAAGTATGAGATATATCACGAAATAATTTATAGAGAAATAGAATCCCGGAAATAAAATAATTTATATTAATTACTTTTGAGATTTTTAATTTAATTATTAAAAAATGATGATATTGATAAGTAATCATTTTATTATTGGTATTGTAATTCTGACAAGTATGGTTTTGGTTTAAATATTTTATTTTTGAAATTTAGTTTTCCTTAATCGACTTTTAATCAGAGGTTCAGCCAGCACAATGTATTTTGAGAAACAATATTCAAGTATAAAATATTAACAAAAGATTACTAAAATAACAAATTGCACTAGTAATCATCTAAAAATGCAAATTGTGAATAAATTCATGTAAGAATAATAAATCCAATATTATTTAATTATAATGAAATTATTTTAAATATTTAATATTAGTCATGGCTTAATATTTAAGTTTTTTTGATAAATCATTCACATAAAATACACAAAAAAAATAATATTTTTGATAGAAATTATTACATCGGAAAACATTGAAAAAAGAATGGAAAGATAGGTGTGGTTTTCCATTAATACTGATCTTTAATTAACATACCATGTATTTTATTTGAACAACTGCCCAATTATTTAAATCGCATTTATTCTTATGCAGCAATTACAATAGAAAAGTAAAGTTAAATTACAACCTGAAATATAGTATCAAACATTTGAGTCAATGTTTAAACATTGACCTGTTCCAAAGTAGCTTCATTACATTGACCTGAAGCTAGAAATTTAAATTTTATTTGAAATCAGCTTTTTAAAATTAGAAACCATATGAATATTGCGCAAAGGAATTCAGATAAATCAGTGGAAACTTCTATAAAAATGAAAATTGGAGCAGATGAGTAGGAGATTGGTGTTGAATGTTTTTTTATGACAAAATTTTCTGTCTTAATAAAACAAACTTCATTTGTTTCATTTTTTATGTATTTCATGTTTTTGTATATATATAAACGTTAATATATAAATTTAATCGATGTTGAGAACATTTCAAGATTGACCATAAAATGTTCTTACTTCTCCAAGTTGAATCAATAAAGTTTCTATAATGTGTAAAAACAGTAGTTCTAAATAAAATTAATTGTTTTTGAATATATTAATTATTGTCGCATTAAAACAAATGATTTTTATTCAATTAATTTTTATATTTAATTTTCATAATTTATAAAGGTGATTTTTGATAATTATCTTGTATTTTATTTCTAAAATTTATTATTTTATTTAATTTTTATTTTAAATTTTATCATGGTGAATTTCAAGATTTCTAGATTTTTTTCTATTTATTCAATTAAATTATATTTTTCTTATTTTATTTTTCATTTTCTAATTATATTTCTTAAATTTCTTATTTCTATCCTTTATTTTTTATTATAGTTTGAAATTTGAATTTGCATCAATTATGTTTTTTTTTTATTTTTATGTTTATTTCTTGTATAATTTCTTTGTTTAATTGAGTTTGATTTTAACTTTACTTAAATGGTATATTTGCATGGAATTTTACGACACATTCCGTCCTGAATCTTTATTTATTTTCCAATAAAAAGCAGTTTTTACCCAACATTGTCTAGAAACATAATAGCCACAATCAAATTCTAAATTCTTTTTGATTCATTGGAGATGAAAAATATGTTTCAACTTCAAAATATGGATAAATGAATGCAATTTTTAAAGATAAAAGGCCTAAATTAAAGATAAAATGGCAAGAATATGCAAGTGTCAAAACATAATTAGTATATATCTTTACAAAATGAAAATGTAAAATGATACTTAGTTTAATTTCAATTTGACAAAAGATAAAATATTCTAATTCTTTGTAACACAAATTTTAAATTATTATCAAGTTTTACATTTGATAAAGACAAGCTTATAATTTGTGTTGCGTAGAATAAAAATAAAGGAAATATCATAAAAGAAAACCGATAAATGTAACCAAAAATATAAAATATGGAGCAGACCATATGGTGTATACCTTACTACTCCCACACGTAGAATATTTTTTTATTGTTCAAGAGGGCCCAATGGAAATTTTTTCAATTCACACTATAGTGAGGGGGTTTCTTTGGACCAATAGAATTTTTTATACACTAATCCGACCTCATTAAAAAACCCACTGCTCCAAAGGACTATATGATATTTTTTCATACTACACCCAGAGGGTATCTTTGGTATCTAAATTTCCCCATACAAATAGCCATTGATCCAGAGGGCAACAGGGCACTATAGTCAGAGGGTATCTTTGACCGTATAGATTTTTGTATACAAAATCCGACTTTCGCTTAAAAAGTCTATATAATTTTTGGTATACAAAATTCTAGATTTTTGTACCGGAATTTATGGTCAGTTATTTTGATGAATTGATGGCCAAGTGAAATTTGGTAATTATTTTAAATTAAAGTAAATTAAAGTAAATTAAGGCAATATTTTAAAAATAGGTAATAGATTTTAAATAAGTAAGGTAATATTTTTAAATTAAAGTAAATTAGTGAAATTGAAAAAAAGGCAGTGCCGAAAATTCGTGAATATCAAGAACATCGATATATTTACTGATTTATAGTCTTCAAGCTCTTTTTAATAAATTCAATGGAAAAAAAATCAGTAGTGAAATTGGAAAAAAATGCATGTCTTCCAAACAATATTATTGAAGATGGATGAATTGTTCATTAATAAGTAAAACCGGCTGGCTTACAAGATAAACCAGTTAACGGGAATCAACATAGACGAAATTGTTTGTAAAAAATTATGAATCTGTACAAGGATCTAGATTGAAATGTCTATAGAATTGTATGATCTATAGTATAAATTCTATACAGATTCTATAAATGTTAATTTGTCCTTTTAGATACTAATACACTCATACCTCGCTATACGGCTGCTCTTTATACGGCTTTTCGCTATAACGGCCTACTTTAATTACGGCACTTTTTCGATTTACGGCCTAAAATGTTTCGTTATACGGCCAAACATCCTATTGAATTGTATATGGAATTGTATCAAAATATTTGATTCGTTATGCGGCGTTTCGCTTTGCGGCCAACTTTCCTGGAACGTATCTAGGCCGTAAAGCGAGGTATGAGTGTACTGTCAAGAATATAAGAAGAAAAAAATAGTACACAATCTACTTGCTGAATTAAGAAGAACGTATTATAAGCAAATTTATGATGAAGAATAAACTTTGTATTGTATTTAATTGTTATTATTTTGATGTGTTTGATAGTACCTAGTTGTAAATACTTCGTGTCTGTTTGTTGAATTAATACTATTATTATTATTATTATTATTATTATTATTATTATTATTATTATTATTATTATTATTATTATTATTATTATTATTATTATTATTATTATTATTATTATTATTATTATTATTATTATTATTATTATTATTATTATTATTATTATTATTATTATTATTATTATTATTATTATTATTATTATTATTATTATTATTATTATTATTATTATTATTATTATTATTATTATTATTATTATTATTATTCACAAAACATTTTTCATAAAAATTTGCTTTAAAAATATCCTTTGAAAATTAATTTATAAAATGTTTGCATTTAAAGTTTGTTTACATTTTTAAAATTCTCAGAGGCCTGGTTTTTCGAAATATTTGACAATACATTTAAATTATTACTTTAATTTACTTACTTTAAATTATTTGTCCTAATTATCTTTTATACAATTTTGACCTCATATACTTTCATAACTGCATTCGAGCTATAAAAAGAGCGTTGTATTTTTTTATAAATGACCAAAAAAAGTAGAAGTGAATTACAAAAATGTTTGATAGAAAAAATGGTTATTTTCATTTTTTTCTTTAAAATAAAAAAAAATGAAAAAAGAATTTCAACTGAGTAAATTCGATTATTTGAATGACAGAATTGAACTGCTTTACGTGCTGAAGATAAATTTCCAAAAAATACTTAACGTAAAGAAATTCAGAAAATACTCAATTAAAATAAATTTAAAACAATCATGTTGTTATTTTTCAAATTAAAACAAAACAAAAAATAAATAAATAATTTATTATTTTATTTAATTCAATTATAAACAAATATTAATATATTTTTTATTAACATGGTTTCAAAGTGTTGTATTATAATTTAAAGGTAAATTTTGTGTCTGTATTCTTTCATTATAGACTATAACATTGTGTAAATGATAATATTATATATTGTATATATTTTGACAATTTCACTAAATTGGCGATTTTTTCTGAATTCGACCAGCAACAGTTTAGACTTTTTAAATTTCATTTTTTCACATATTTCACAAAATTATAAAAAATATTGATTAAATTATTTATAAATAAAGAATAAATCAAAAAAATAATTAGTGAAATAAATCGATAGGAAATTAAATAATCGAATTTCAGACAATGCAGTTTGTTTGATTAATTTTAAGCAATAAGATTTATTTATAAATTATATGATTATTTATGCATCTAAATTTTCAGCAAAACTATCGTCCCATATCTCTCTCAAAAATTCTTGTATTAAAAAGATTATTAATATAATTTGTAACAGAATTCGAACATAAGCATTAGTGAAAATCTTTGGCCAATTTGTTTAAGACATATTTATGATGGTCTAGTGATTAACAATCTGAAAAACATTATTTTAAAAGGAAAGAAAAATATTAATACGCTTAAATGCATAAACCATTAAAGAATTAGTTTTCATTTTTTAATATTAAAGTTATTCAAAATCATATATAGAAAACTATTTATTATTTATAATAAAATGTTCCATAGTGCTCTGGTTTCAACATTTTCATATTATTTTTTTCTTATTTATCAGATCCGAAACCATTTTACTCATTTAGCAATTACATTTTATCGCCTTTAAAACACATTTTATTTGATTTCAAATATGTATATACTTTTTTTAAATTAATTTACTGCCATAAAACAAGACTTCAAAATTTTTCTAACTAAAACAAACAAAATTTATTTTCATTATCAAAATTTGATCTGTTTAACAGGAATTTTGTCAAAGCTTATTTAGTAAGAAGACTCAAAAAATTTGTGTAAAACAAATAAATATAATATATAATATATATTTAGTCGAAAATGTAGATGAACTAAATATAAATTTATAACATATATATAATATAACATTTATATAACTCTTAAGTAGGCAGGTTTAATTATTTGTAACATCATTGCGGTACAAGCATTAAAATTCAGTTTCGTAAATGTATAAAAGTGCATTTTAGTGCATAACTCAAATAAACTACTGTCAAAAACTGGTTTTGTTTAAATACTTTAATATAATGAGTCTATTCACAATTTAAAATATGAGACTATCAAATCTTAAAATATAATATAAAATAAAATTACTTAACATAACATTCAATGTGAAATAATAATACGTTTTTGTATTATAAGTAAAATAATAAATATCTACTGATCTCTTTCATATCTTTTTCATCTTATTTATTTCAGTTATATTTTTTTAGTAACTGGTGTGTTTTATTATTCGAAAACTTTTGTCAATGTCAAAATTAATACTTGAAAAAAAATGACCAATATTAATAAATAACTGAAAAAGAAATTCGTATTATTGTTGGAAATGTTTATTGGTCTTTCTAATTGTTTTCTCTAATTTTCATATACACTGGAAAAGTGCAAAATTAAATCTTAATAAATAATAAATAATTAGCTAAAATTTTGAATAAAATTATTTTATTAAAATTTAATTTCTAATATTTAATTCAATATTTAAATGAAACAATTTGTTTCAAGAAAAGTAAAAATTGTCATAATTTGAATTATTTCATTGATAAGTAATAATTTTTAAAAAAATAATCACTTTCTTTTCTTTTATAAACAATATAAAACAATTTACCAAGTTTTGAGTGAAGTAGGAAATACATTATTTATCTTTAATTTAAGGCTAGTTTATTTCTGACGAAATGAATTAATTTTATAATTTTCATAGACATTGCTCTCTAATTTTTCATTCGGAGATTGAATTTGGCATAATAACAAATAAAACATTGTGATTCCATCTTTTACTGTGTCTTTTCTGTGTTTAATGATTATCTTGTTTAGAGATCAAAAATCAATGATCGGTAAACGTCAATATAATATTGAATGACCTAACAAAACAAATATTATTTTTAATTTTAAAACAAAACAATTATTAATTTTAATATTAAAACAAATTAAAATTTATTTTTTCATATAATATTTATTATTATTAACGTTTAATAATGAATGACTTTATAAATAATTTAAATATAATTTTTTGTTTTTTATTTCAAAACTAATATAAGTACCTGGCCTAAGTTGGTTGTATTTTGATTGACAAAACGAATAATAACCAACTTTCAGTTGATGAAATTCGATAAATTATTCATCATTCAACAGAGAGAAGTCAATTTTTTAATGATATTCTAAAAAATAGCACTATACCAAATATATATATATATATATATATATATATATATATATATATATATATATATATATATATATATATATATATATATATATATATATATATATATATATATATATATATATATATATAAATATAAATTTTTTATATATGATATATTAAATAATATTCATCAAAAAAAGAATATATCGCTAAGAAGACCAAATTGCTAAATTATTTAAATTTATATTTTATTTTTAATCCATTAGCTTCACAGATCCCCAAATGGAGATGTTTAAAATTTAACTTTATACAGTAAAATGAATATCCAGTGAAAATAAACACTTCATGGTCAAATAAAACTTTTTTGTATGACATTTTCCGCATTATAAAAGTGCGCTTAACAAAAATATTTAATATATAAGACAAAATTTTAAAATAATCTGCGAGTTAATTGGTTAATATAACTTTGTTTTAATGCATTTAATTCTTTTTCTTTTATTATTTTCTATTATAACGTACTTTAAGAACTGAACAAAATGTCGACTGATTGAAATCTATATTTATAGCATTCTATTATTTGGTAATTACATTACATTTTTGCATTTAAAAAATTTGCATAAAAAATTTGCAAAATGATGGAATTTAAATGAAATAAGAGGAATTCTGAACTATATCGAACGGAATAATTTATTGCAAATATCGAAAGTGCTAAATGGTGAATGAAAATGATAAATAATTAATACATGTCAATCCCAAACTTCATTTTTGTATGGTTGTTGAGTATATAAAAATTAGCATTTACTATAAAAACGCAAAATTTGAAGAAGTAATATAAACATCATTTGTTGATTTGATTCCTTTCTATTTTTAAAAGATTATTATCAATAATAAAATACATTAGAAGGTTTTTAAATGAAAACTATTAATAAATACACTAAATTCTAATATTGATTGATTTTTATCTACACTTTTGACTCTATTATTATTAGCACCACACGGGGTTACAACTACTAAAAAGTGTAACTTATATTTTTTACCTATTCCCTAAATTATTACTAAAATACAGTATATAGTAAGTGTAATATATAAAAATTAGTCTTCTAATTAGTTCATTATTACTAATTTCGCCTTCCCAGATTTAAACTGCGATACTAACGAAGTTTTGCATAGCCTCTTGTTGTAACATCCTCTGACTTAAAACAATAGTGATGACACAGAAAAGTATTTTAATGTCGAAAATAGATCAGAAGATGATTTTTCCAGTGCAAGTGAACAGGATAGTGAATATGAAAAAGAAAATCAAAGTTCTCAATGGAATACACAAGAAAATATTAGAGAACAGCCTAATGCGTTCACTAATATTAAGTGATTCCTTGAACTATCGCATTAAAGGTTTTTAAACTTAGGTTTTGCTGATAATTAGATTGTTGTTATGATCCTTTTTTTCTAATAATTATATCATACGTTCAATACCTACCAAAGCAGGGTTTAAGTAACTAACACGTTAAGTTATAGAATATATATATTTATATATTAAAAAAGAGAGTTTGAAGATTATAAATCAGTAATATATCGATGTTTGTTGATACTCACGAATTTTCGGGACTGCCATTTTCAAGTATATATACCCTAATTACTTTTCTGGAAAATTTAATGGAGCGGCTAATACATGAATTTGTTTATTAATTATAATTCTTTTTAAAATTTAATATTTGTCTTAAAAGTTTTATTAAAAGTTACAAAGGTTTCGTACATTTTTAAGTTTAAGTTTAAGTAATTAAATTTTATTCAAAACTATTAAACTCTTCGTCAGACTCAATATTAAATGCTTCTAGAATATAACTATATTGCTTAAGAATTGGAACTAATTCTTCCTTATCATAATTGTCGTAATCTGTATCGTCAGAATCATAATCACTATAATCTTCATTTGTATGACAAACATTGTTATCACTATAAACATGAAGCTTTGCTCTCTTGAAGCCATTTTTTACACATTTAGGAGTGACTTCCTTCCAACTTTTAAGAACCCGATGGCAAACATCTTCATAAGTCGCGCGTCCTTTTCTGTTTCTTTTGGTGAATATATATATATATATATATATATATATATATATATATATTAGGGTGGGTCGAAAATTTTTTTTTCTCCAAACATGCCTAAAAAGTTGTGCTTATGCTAGAAAATGAAATATCCCTGCAAAAGACTGCTGTTTAAAAGGGTTTACAGGTCCCAACTTTTGTTTGTATGCATTAGTACTATCCCAGTAAAAATGCTCGCACATGTGCCATTGTAAATTCATCCTGCAAGCAGTCACACGCTTGCAGAAAGACCATTTTTGACATGCTCTATTCACAAGTCCAAGCTAACGCGTGCGTGTATAGAGAGGTTAATTCACGGAAGCACCTTCACACAAGCACTCACAAAGACAACTTCTTCTGAACAATACTAACACACACACTACAGTCAACACATAATCCACATGGATACTACTAGTCAGTCTAAACTCAGATAATTTAATTTGTTTCGATTGGATGTCAAGTGTTTGCTGGACATAATTAAAAAAGTTAACTTGATGATTCACTTTTATTTTGCCAGAGCTGAGTACAGAAGAGCAGTTATGAAGGGACAGAGAAATAAGCAATTTCGCAAAACAAGAAGTAAATCACGTCATTGTCTGTTTGGTCAAACTTGTGAACTACCCAGAAACCAATTACCTACTTGTGAAGATGTGTTTTCGTGATTACTGTTACAATGAGAAATGTACGCAATTTCATACTGGCTTTAACGAACAAGCAACTCTTCTCGCAATAAGGTGAAGGAAATTTATATGAAGGCAAGTATCCCAACTGTTGAGTTCAGTAGTATTGTGGTTCGTGTCAAGCGACTAATATCAAAAGTTCGTGAATTAGAGAAGTATCCAGTATGCAAGAGGTCATCTGCCAAATTTCAAGATAAGTTAAGCTCGTTTTCCAAATTGTTTGACATATGTTGCTGCAAATGTTTTAATGATGGTGCTCGTGGAAGAAGTCAGTGTACATGCCGATTGGCCTTGAAAATTCCTACCTTAGAGTGGGAGTTCTGGATTGACCAACAAACTACCAGAAACATGAAATTCGGAAATACGGACAGACAGGAAACCTCAAAATTGAAGAGAAAACAAACGAAAAAGCAGCCCTACAGGAAAAGGAAAACAAATGAAAAATGAAATAATGGACACTGAAGTTAAACGATCTACATCCGACCTCAAGAAGTGACACGGAGAGTGAAGCCGCTAGTGATGAAAGTAAAGATAAGTTAGACAATTCAACAGAAAGCTCAAAGTCAAGCGTAGAAGAATGTGATGAATTTCAAAATAGAAGACATTATCCTGAATTAAGTAAAGCTGTTGACAGATGTGGTGTGAGCAACAGAGACACGTGTTTGCTAGTAAACGCTTTTCTGAAAGATATGGAACTGTTATCCTCTCAAACAATCATCGATCCCGCAAAATTACGACGTCAGAGAAAGTACTGGAGGGAGAGAGAAATTGAACAGCATTCAGCAGAAGCGAAAAACTTGATTTGCCTCGGTTTCGACGGGAAACAAGATTCCACCTTACTTCATAGAAGGATCCTAAAAGAGGAGCATTATGTGATTGTCGCCTTTCCAGGGGATACATATATCGATCATGTTGTACCTCAAAGTAGTAAAGCTGTGGATATTGGCAAAGAAATCATGTCAATCATCGTTAGCACGCAGTCCTCACTGACCCTTCAAGCAATTGTGTGCGATGGAACCAATACAAACACCGGAAAAAATAATGGAATAATCAGAAGACTCGAAAAAAGCCTAGGGCGACCTCTACAATGGCTGATATGCTTGTTGCATGCAAATGAATTGCCATTCAGGAAGTATTTTTCAGTCGTCGATGGTGGAGAAACAAAAGGTCCAAAAACGTCATGTGGTGAAATAGGAAGCGTTCTTGATTTTGATCCAAAAGACAAGCCCGTAGTAGCCTTTATGTCCCTTCCTGGAAAGGTCGTAGATATTAGTGAAAATGTCAAGAAAGAATTGAACACTGATCAATTGTATTTCCTCAGAGTATGCTTGGCAGTCCAGAAAGGGTACCAGAACAACAAGGATGTCCCTTTTCTACAAATGGCACAACCAGGAAATTTGAATCACAGTCGCTGGCTAACGAAAGTTAATAGAATTCTGCGACTATATATGTCCGAAACTGCTCCATCTGAACCTCTCATGCGAATAGTGAAATTTATTGTCAATTTCTATGGACCGTCATGGTTTTATATAAAGATTCACTCGTCATGCCAAGATGGTGCAAGAAATATTTTTTATATGCTCCAACTTCTGCAGGATTTGGATCCATCAGACCAAGAAATCATCTTTCCTGTCATTCAGAACAACAATTACTTCTCACATCCAGAAAATATACTCCTAGCTGCTGTTGGTGATGATGATGAAGAAATCAGAAAGTTTGCAACAGAAAAAATCATAACTGCAAGACAAAATTTTCTCCCTTCCGAAGTGATTCGCACTATGGACAAGAATACTGTCTTTCTTCAGTCGTCTGCTACATCATATGCTGACATGATTGACTGGACAAAATGTAATTTGACGCCTCCCCCTCTTTTATCTCATATATTGGATCATGAATTGAAGATGAATAAGAAAATTACATTAGAACAATTTCCCTGTCATTCTCAAGCCGTTGAAAGAGCCATCAAAGATGTTTCTTCTGCCAGTTGCAAAGTGTTTGGTCACAAGTCCAGACATGGTATGGTACTACTGTGTAAAAAATCAAGGAAGGAATTGCCCAAGGTGCAAAGCAAAGATGATTTCATGTGACTTCTTTTTATGCCCTCGCTAATACATTTCTAAACTTTTGGCTGGATGTTTTTAATAAAAAATAATTTCGAAAGTTGATTTTTGTCTTTGAAAAGGATAATTCAAATTTGGCCCTTCCTAATCACTGACGTTGTCAGGATATATTTCAATGCGGGATGAGGACACAGAATATACTATCTCAGCCCAAGAGAGTAAATAATATACTTATAAGCTCTTAAGAAAGCTACATCTAAATATGGACAAAGGCGCAAAACACATTCCGACACTAGCCAAATTACATTGTTTTCACACTTATGTTGAACTGCATTTTCGGAGAAAAGTTGGGAGCAGTAAATGTCCATAAATCTAAGTAAAATGGTTTGATTCGATTTTTCTATACCAAAATACAACTTTTTAACCATGTTTCCTTTCTTGAACTCAAAATTTATTAACATTCGACCCACCCTAATATATATATATATATATACCACTAACCATCCAACTTTCCCACTTTTTGCATATTTTTTAAACGACTTATTAGCAGACAAGTTGAAAGGTTTTGGAAAAGGGTCTTATTCAGTTGGTTGTCAAGTTTATTGTATGGAATGGTATACGCATGTATTATTATACAGTATTTGTTTGACAGTATGTAAACGTACAATCATAGGTATAAATTATATTGACTCTATTTTAAGTGGGTTATACGTGAAGAATTTTACTTTTTATGGAAATTATTGAAATTATATATATATATATATATATATATTTATATTATATATAAGAAATAAAAACAATGTAAAATATTTAATACCGTTAAAATGATTTTCATGATTAAAAATTTAAACAAAACTGGCAGGTTATTTAATTCTCATTCATCAACAATTAACCGCAAAAATTAATTTTCATAATAAATTCCAGTCATTAAAAAATTTTTAAAAAAATCAATTAGTAATATTATTATGAATTAACTACAACAATAAATGTATGATAAATGTATTATATTAACAAATAATATTGAAATTGATTTTATCTTTGAATTTTTAAACACAATTCTTTCCAGAAATCATTCAAAAATCTGACAATATATTATCCCGGGAATCAATTTTATGTCTAAAAATCATTATTCTCCTCTTTCAATTCAGTATTCAACTAAAAACTGTCAATATTATCAGTTTATATTTCGTTTTAATAATAGACTTTGTTTTAATGACCTTTGAATATTTTTATTATATTGTAGATAATTACAGACACAAACATTACACTTAGAAAATATGTAATGCAATTTTGTCTATGATAATCAAAAACAAATAGATCCTTCTCACAAAAGAAAGGATTAATAAAATAGTTGATTGAAGGAAAAATATATATGTATAATTTATATTAGATAAGAAAAAGTACTAAATATATATTAATGTAAAAAATTCTATTAATATAATATTAATAATAATAAGGTAATAATTTAAGCCTTTTGCTGCGAATAATGTATTTAATGAAAATATTTCGACTATAAGATAGTCCTTGTCAATCTCCTTCATTGACAATGTCAATATAAAGTCGAAAATCTTTTCATTAAATACATTATTCGCAGCAAAAGACTTAAATTATCAATTTATTGTTTTAAATAATAAATCATCACTTTAAACTAATTAATAATAATAATAATAATAATAATAATAATAATAATAATAATAATAATAATAATAATAATAATAATAATAATAATAATAATAATAATAATAATAATAGTAATGATATTACATTAGAGGCCAAGGACCAAATGTGAACAGTTCAGAGTATATTGCGTAATTCGATACAATGTGTTAGTTATTACGCAATATACATTACTATTTAAGAGTGATCACTCTGTGTTTATATTAATAAATCTTTAGATGGAACAATTGTTGTAACTGGCGACCACGCCGAAAATGACGACTCGAGGAGAAGGGAAAAAGTCTGCAAGAGACGCACTACCGAAACGTGCACAAGAACTCTTGGATATGGAAATTAGAAGATACGACGGCAGGTGTACCAAGGAAGCTGAAAAATGAATACAGGCAATTGATGATTGGATCGCTAGGAATGATTTGAAGAGGACAGAAGCATTCGATTTTCTCCTTTGCGATGAAGCGGCTACACTGTGGAAAAATTTCAAAACAAAAAAAACAACAGATAAAGCAGCTAAAGAGTGGTTTTCCGAAACATTTACAATTAAATTGACTATTATAGACAAGATTAAAGAACTTGCTGCAATTAGACAAGAGGAAAATGAGAGATATGCAACCTTCGAAATCAGGGTATTGAAATTAGTGAGTGGAGTTATTAATTCAGGAATGAGGGTAGATGAGATTGCCAATGAAATTATAGTTGGACGCGTCAGAGACAGAAGATTAAAGGATGCTCTAACAATGAAACCATCGATGACAGCAGAAGAACGAAATCAACTGGCCAAAATTTACGAAAAAGTGGAATCAAAAGAAAAGACGGAAGAAATTATGGTAATAAAGAAGAGTAGTTACGCGGAAGCAACAAGGAGAAGAAATTCAGAAACGTTTACAAGAGAAACAAATGGAAGTAACACCAATGTATTAAGAAGCCAAGGAAATTACAGAAGAGAGAATTTACCAGATAATTCGTATAGCAGAAATAACGAAATGAATCATGCAGTCGAACGGAATGTGCAGAGAAGGACACCAACGGTTTCGCTTAAACACATTGCCAAGAGATTATACAATCGATCTAGAGGCCTTCCTGATCCAGAAAACGGCGAATTACAGTCAGGCCAATGTTTTTGCTGTGGGCGAATATGGGCACAGAAGATATGAATGTCCACTAAAAGATAAATGTTTGATATGTGGTAAGGGAGGGCATAATTTTCGTGATTGTTATTTATTAAGAAAGAAAGACCAACATAACTATGAGAACAAGAAAATGATAGCTTGTGTGCATGACGAAGAAAACGGAAGAAATTACTCGGATGATGCAGAAACAAGAGAATCAATTAATGATTATGCAATTCATGATGTGGAAACTGCAAAAAACACGAGGAACTCTATTGCATACATTTCGTCAATGGGGTTGTAAAGGAAGAAAATCGGAATGACAGAACAGAGGGAATGAGGTATGCGACGTCAGATGGAAGAGAATGGAGCAAGATGATGATAAATGATGTTGAGATTGCGATGTTGTGGGATTCTGGAGCTTCAATTACAGTGATGAATGAGGAAACATGGAATAAAATTGGCAGTCCACGTTTAAGCATCAGTGAAATCAAAATATGTGGAGTTTTTCCAGGAACTCAAAAACCACAGGGATGTACAGAAGTAAATGTTTATTGGCACAATAAGATGAGGACTATCAAAATAATTGTTATTAAAAAATATATTTCCAGGTTTTATTGGTGGGATAGATACTTTGAAAGCATTTGGAGTGCAGTTGATGGAAATTAACAATATCGAATCCGAGACAAAGATTAGCAATTATACTGATGACGAGAGAAGGCAAAAAGCAAAAATGAAATTGGGAAGAAATGAATTGCCAACAATTAACAAATTATTAGATGAATTCGGGTCAATATTTATGGCAGCCAGATTTGATTTAGGATTCACAAGAATCGTAGAGCACGAAATTAATACATCTGGGAATCCAACAATGCAATTTCCAAGACGACAACCGATGCATCTAGAACAGAAAATTGAAGATATGATAAAAGAGTTAACAAAAGCTGGAGTTATAAGACGATGTAAAAGTCCATGGAGCTCTCCATTGGTTGTAGTAGGAAAGAAAGACGGCTCAATTAGAATGTGCGTAGACTATCGAGAGTTGAATAAGATGACAGAAAGAGAATCTTTTCCTATGCCCAACATATTCCAATTACTCGATAACCTATCAGGATCTAAATTCTTTTCTTCTTTAGATCTTGGACAAGCATACTATCAGGTCGCATTAGCAGAAGAAGCACAAGAAAAAACGGCTTTTAGTTCCAAAGAAGGTCAATTTTGTTTCAATCGACTTCCATTTGGATTATCAACGGCTCCAGCAACATTTCAGCGATTAATGCACACGATGTTAGAGGGTATATTGTTTAATGGAGCAATTGTTTATTTAGACGATATTCTGGTATATGGCAAGGACCAGTCTGAACATGATGAGCGATTACGAGAAGTTTTCAAAAGAATAAAAAAAACAGGACTAAGAATAAATCCGGAGAAGTGCGAAATTTACAAAACCAAATTAAAATTCCTTGGTCACACCGTCAGTGAAGATGGAATACAGACAAATTCAGAGAAGATCAAGTCAATTACAGAAGCGACGAAACCACAGTGTGCTAAACAACTTCGATCTTTTCTAGGTTTGACAAATTACTATAGACGATTTGTCAAAGATTATGCTAAAATAGCAGCACCCCTACATGCAGCAGCGTCAAGTTGTGATAAAACAATCGAATGGTCAGAAAATTGTGAAAACAGTTTTAAACAACTTAAAGAAGCCTTAACACAAGCACCTATTCTTGATTTTCCTCGTATAGACCGTAATTTATATTGGATACTGATGCCAGTTTTGAAGCTATTGGAGCAGTGTTGAGTCAAATAAAAGAAAGACGGTTCAGAAATAGTTATCGCATACGGTTCAAGAAATCTGACGGCCCATGAAAAGGGATACTGCGTAACAAGGAAAGAGTTATTGGCATTGCATGAATATGTTTTATATTTTAGACAGTATTTATACGGGAAAGAATTCGTGGCTCGAACAGATCACAAATCTTTAGTATTTATGAACACGAATAAAAAAGCAATAAGTCTCACAATTTCAGACATGGATGGCTAATCTATCGGAATACGATTTCCAATTGAAATACCGGAAAGGTGAAGAACATGCAAACGCAGATGGATTATCAAGGATCGAGGGTAGTTTATGTGCACAGTGTCAGACAGCACATGTACAACATAAACAAGAAAGGTCAAGAGTAAGATATATCAATTTGATACAAAAAACACAGACAATGTTAGAAATTATGGAAGAACAGAAGAAAGATAAATTGTTCCAGGAAGTGATGGAAATTCTTAAGAATCAGATAGATTTTTGGAAGGAATCGTTTCTAAATAGTTTTTTATTCAGATATAAAGAACGGTTAAAGATATCGGATGATATGCTTGTATTGGAATCAGACAAAAAAGATCTAGTGATAATCCCAAAAAGCTATCAATCTAAACTAGTGATTCAAATACATGAAGATTTATGTCACGTTGGAATTAAGAAACTGTTTCATTATTTGGAAGGGAATTTTTTTCTGGCCGAAAATGCAAGAAACCGTTAAAGAGATAGTAAAACGATGTGTCACATGTGCAAGACGGAAAATAGGCCAAGGGAGGACAAAGGAAATTTTAATTCCACGCGAAAGTTCTGAATTTCTAGAACAGATTGTGATGGATGTTGCTTTCATGGAGAGAACTTCAACCGACAAAAAGTATGTTATCGTTATTATTGATAGGTTTAGCAAATTAGTAAGTTTAACGGCTACAGCAAACCAAGATGAAAAAACTATTTTGAAGACGCTAATGAACAATTGGATTTACAAATATGGTAAAACCTCAAAAGTATATTGACAGACAGAGGGCGAAATTTTGAAAGCAAATATTTTAAGGAAAAATTAGAACAACTTGGAATAAAGCAAGAATTCGCCTCGCCATATCAACATCAGTCGAATGGCTTAGTGGAAAGAGCTATAAGAACAATGCGAGATTTACTTGTGACTACGATGAAAGGGGGCTGTGCTGAAAAACAATGGCACGAACTGCTGCCTCGAATTGAATTCAGTATAAATGCAACTTATCAAAGTTCTACAAAATATTCACCATTTGAGATAGTATATGGACGAAAAAATAACGTTACACGCTAATTCTAGACTCAAACATCAAGTACACGATATTTCGGAAGAAGCACAAAAGAATAACAAGCAAGCTGCGCAAAAGATGAGAACATTTGAAAAAGACAAAAGAATTAAACGACATTTTGAAGTGGGGGAGGAGGTACTAGTAAGACAAGAACCACATAGAAGAAACAAAAATGATATTCAATATGATGGTCCATATAAAATTCTTAGATTTATTTCAGATCATCAAGTTGAATTGCAATATCCAGATACGACACGGCACCGACGAATCGAATGGTTAAAGAGATGGCATCAATCTTATGAAGGGGAGAGTAATGATATTACATTAGAGGCCAAGGACCAAATGTGAAACAGTTCAGAGTATATTGCGTAATTCGATACAATGTGTTAGTTATTACGCAATATACATTACTATTTAAGAGTGATCACTCTGTGTTTATATTAATAAATCTTTAGATGGAACCAATTGTTGTAACTATAATAATAATAATAATAATAATAATAATAATAATAATAATAATAATAATAATAATAATAATAATAATAATAATAATAATAATAATAATAATAATAATAATAATAATAATAATAATATAATAATAATAATAATAATAATTATAAATTTAGAAAATAAATTTCTAAACAAAATCTTGAATTAAAATATATTTTCTTTGAAAATTATTAATAAAAGGTTTTTAAAACATATTTACAAGTTTAATTCGTAACACGTTTCCTTCAGAATGGATCTCAGAAACTGTCTTCCGTAGTAATATATATTCATATAACATAAACTTTATACTTTTACAATCACAAATTAATGACCCAATAAGCCTTCATTATTTGACTTAAGGAATTAACTTAAAACTAAACTACTAAACAACATAAAATTTGAAAAATGTAAATAATATAAAGTAAACTCTTGACTAGATTTTATTTTTAACAAGAACGGTATAAAATTCGTTTGCACGATCAAAAACCATTTTAAAAGAATTTTCAACTTGAATAATTAAATAATCACTCACTAGAATTGTTAGTTGAAAAAGAAGTGCATTCAATATTATCATTCATATTGGATTGACAAACAAATAAGTCCAAGTATAAAATGTGTATTTCGTAACAATGTGTTTCAAAGAGAAATTTTCTGAGACTTTAATCTCGATTCCAACTTAAATTTTAAAATTAAAATTAAAATATTGCAAATTCATATTTTACAGACATTATAATAAATTACATTATCCATTTTAAAATAAAAATATAAAGATTCATAAATTAACATTAAATTAAAAAAAAAGATTTTAAAATTTAAAATTCTTCAGACGTTCTCACAAAATTTAATGTAATTCTAATGACAAGCTAGTTTCAAGCTTTCTGGACTTCCATCAGTAGAAAGTCAAGAAATCGAAATATTTGACGTAATCAAACATTTGTTGTAAACCAATATTTTACAAACATAAAATTTGATTGATACCTGTCACATGGATTAATAATAAATTGAGGCAAGTTTATAGAAATAAATTTCCAGAAATTGCAATTTATTGTTTAATGGTGCAATAACAACTAAAATTAAACTGATAAATAACTATAAATATGATATTGTCAGTTGTCATTCAAATTTAGCCATTCCGACTGATCCATACAAGAGACATTCATAGAGATATGCTAACAGTTTATTTTATTTAGTACTATATGTAATAAGAATATGAATATTTTGCTACAAATCATATTTTGCACAGCCGTTTTTCTAGTTGAAGAAACCAAAATTAATTTTGAAAGTGTGGAATTTAAAATTTTATTTAAAACAAAATTTACTAATTTAAAATTTTCATATTTTCAATTAAACTTAAAAATATTTTGCGGTTTAAATCTTAATGTGTGAAAACTAAAAATTAAATAAATAATTGATTAAAAGTGTCTGTTATATTTAAAATTTTTTTTATTGCATCACAATTTTTTTAAAACAATAAAGTGATAATTTAAGCCTGTCAATCTAACAAGGACCATCTTATAGTCGAAAATCTTTTTATTAAATACATTATTCGCTGCAAAAGGCTTAAATTATCACTTTATTGTTTTAAATAATAAATACTACTACCAAGAAATCATCACTTTAAACAATTTATTTTATTACAATAAAATAAATTATTCATTGAAATTGTTTTCTGTAAAATAGTTCACATCAAAATATTTTAAAATCGATTACTTTTACACACTAGCTAAATAATCGAATTATTATTATTATTATTATTATTATTATTATTATTATTATTATTATTATTATTATTATTATTATTATTATTATTATTATTATTATTATTATTATTATTATTATTATTTTAATTATTAAATGATGTTTTCTTGGCAACAGCATAAATTAAATGTTAGACACTTAATTAAACGATAAATCTTTACTGTAACATATATAGCAACAATAATTTAATTTAAATGAAAGTTTTATTATATTTACTTTGATTATAAAACAATATTAAACATGTAATCTTTATTACTTTCAATTTACATTGATTTTCAACAATAGACAGTATTTATTTAATAAAATGTAACTATTTCAGTTTTTGAACATGAATGAAATTCGAAAGAAAAAAGGAAAATGTCAATTACTTCAACAAAGGTTGATCCATATTACTAGTAGAACTAAAATAAAACGATTGTCCAATTCCTCTGTTTCAGTACCATAAAAGTGAGATAAATTTATTATAAAACTCTTAATTCATTTATAATTAAATTACGTTGAATTTAAAAAGAAATTATAAAAATAGCTGTGAAATTATTAAAAGATATTTCGGATAAATTGTTCATTAATTAAATATTAATTCACGATAGGCATGATGAACTTTACCACTTCGGTGGTTGTTTATGAACCATAAAACAAATTCTGTAATTAATTATTTACTTTGTTTAACTTATTCTTCTTTAATTATTTCTTTGTAATTTTTCTTTGTAATAATTTAATTGCGATCTCTGTTTCTTTTGTGAAGAACAAGATTGATGTATTTTATTTAAGCTTAGGTTATTAAATCAAGATTCTTAATATCAAGTTCTTGTGATCAAACTTTTAATAATAACTAATAATTATTATTTAAAATAAATGTTACCCATTAAATATCCCTTAATATAAAATTAAAAATAAATATTTGAAGTTAGGATAGTTTCACGTGTACAGACTGACATTGATAAATATAAATCTTTTCAAATCCTGATTTTGTAAAAGGTCATGATAGTTAAACATACAAATGAGAACAATATACATAAAATGATAACAACAGTATTTCTAAAGAATTAATTAATAAGGAATTAAAAAAGTGATTTCGTAAAAATTTCAAAGTCCGATAAGATTGTAAAATAACCTAGTTAGGAAGAATTTTAAAATAAATAATATGAGTTGTAAATAAATCTTACTCTTCTTGTTCTTGATCAGAATAAGAACTGAACACAATATATTTTATTATTAAATTAAATCACAATCATGTCATTTTTCATCGATATAATAAATATTCGCTTGATACTAATGGCAGTAACCCAAAATAAAAACACTTCAACATGAAAACCAATATGTTTTAGCTTTAATATAAATTTATTTCACTTCTTTTGTAACACTTTAGGTCTTGTTCAATTTTTCTCTCGCTCTTTATCATCGACAATTATGACAATTTGGTTAAAATGTAAAATGTTATGCGTATATAAGTTTCGAGTGTATGTACTAGATAAGTAAATTTAGACTAGAACGAGATAGATTTTAAGATAAAATTTTATTATTTACAAGTACTTACTATATTCTCGTTATGGAACATATAACTATTAAAGAATAAAAGTTATAAAGAATAAATGTCTTGATATATATATATATATATATATATTAAATTAAAGTAATGTTTTAAATTTAATTAATATATTTTGATTAAACGCTATCGTCTAAGAAATTAAAAAAAAAATTGACACAATGAATTTTTTGATGGAAAGTTTTATAAAATAATTTTTAAATTAGTTTTAAGCGCAAAACTTTGTTAATAATATTGATAATAATAATAATAATAATAATAATAATAATAATAATAATAATAATAATAATAATAATAATAATAATAATAATAATAATAATAATAATAATAATAATAATAATAATAATAATAAGAATAATATTAATAATAAATCAACCAATAAACTAACACAGAAAAAATAACAAAAAGAAACACAGAAATCAATAATAAACGATATTCTTCATCACATATTTGTATGATCTCAATATAAAAGACATTTATTTATTTTGAATGCGAAAGACAAAGATACAAAGACACGTGTTTTTGATTTTAATAGAGAATTTATCGCCGAAATGTATGAATGAAGAAATTAAAATATAAGCAAATTTAATTTAATAAAAATTCATGTTCTCAAAATATATTTAATAAAAGACTGATGAAAGAAAAGTTTAAAAAAATGTCAATGGCAAAATGTTTAAGTCCGTAATTTCCAGTTCGAAAGACCTTGAAAACATATTTATTCTGTAAATATTGCGACTATAGAAAAGTCTTTTGAAAATACTGAGATCATAGTAGACTTCACTATAGTATGACTTTCATATTGACTTAAAACCCTAAGTTATTTAGCGAAGGTCAAAATTTAGTAAACAATTCCCCGAAACCAAAATAGTATATCACTATAATATGATTTTCACATTAACTTAAAACGACGTGTCCCTCGGTATCGTAGCTTTATTAATGAGAATCAAAATAGGCCTCACTTCAATGTGATCTTTTTACATGAACCTAATCCATGTAACTTCCTGTCCCGTGGCTTTTTAGCGAGAACTTTTCTTTTGATTTTAATTTGATTATGTGTTTTCATTTATTATCTTTTAAGGGTATTTAAACGAATAAAAATACCTGGTGTATTTTATCGAGAAAAATCTTTAAGTCTTTTCATTTGAGACTAAAAATCAGGTTCAAGATACTGAGCTTATAAAACCAATTGACACATTGACACAACAGTTCAAAGCAAAATAAATTTAACAAAATAAAAGAAAATTATTAAAAAAAATTAATTTACAAATAAAAATAAAAAAGATTTACTTTATTCAAACTAAAAATTAAATAAAACCAAATAACAACATTATTTAAACAAAATGAAAAAAAAAGATCTCCCTATAAAAAAATTTGGGAGAAAGAGATGCAAGCTAAATATTCCAGAGAAAATATTTCAAGGCTCCTACTCATTTCAAAATACTCATTAATATTTCTAAATATATTTATTGTAAATTATTTGGAATTGTTTATTTAATTAATATGTGAATTATTATTTAATAACAATTGCATTATAACATTTGAAAAACTCAGATAATTTGTTTAATTAAACATTATTTCTGTGTTCATTTATTAAATAAGTAATATTATTTTGATCTAAAAGTAACTTACTTTATTTTCTATTAAATTGATTAATTAAAAATTCAAATTTTGTACTAATTAAATTATTTTTCATATAATTTTCGCTTTTGTCAAAATGTATTAAAATATTAAAAATAAATAATAATGGTAATTTAATTAATTATTGAAATGTTTTAAATTATATAAATAAATTAAATAAATTAAGCTAATTCATAAAAATTAATTAAAATATATATATAAACCTTAAAATGTAATAATAGAAGTAATTAAATAAAAGTAATTAAAACAAATGATTCAATTAGCTTATATTTGATAATCTTGACATACTTTTAATAACATTGTTTATTGAGGTTTACTTAATATTTTATATTTGAGGTGTAAGTAATATTTTTATATATTTTTAATATTTTTTTAACAGTAATTATTTAATTTTATCATTTATTAACCTTTAATAATTACATTTACATAAAATTTAATTTATACATTTTTGTATTATAAGCAACCAGAAAAATATTAGCTAAGTGTCCATTGTTTTTACTCGAGATAAGATTTTCGTCCCGGATTTGAAACTTTTTCTCAAAAAATTCTAAATTCATTTCTTAACATCACGCATTTAAAGATTAATGATATTATCTCTATAATGAATGTAATTTCCTCTAAAGAACTTCATTCTCATTCTAAATTTATCGAAAACTTGAGATCTTTTTTAAATATAAATTAAATTTCACCCAATTTATGTCTTTTATATGTGGTCAGCTACAATTTTATTTAAATTTATTAAAATATATTTGTTTTCTGTTTTATTATTATTATTGATAAGTATTAAAATTGACATAATAAATATATTGATTATATTTTGTAATATTTTAATATATATATATATATATATATATATATATATATATATATATATATATATAATATATATATATATATATATATATATATATATATATATATATATATATATATATATATATATATATATATATATATATATATATAATGAAGAGTATAAAATTAATTATTTCTAGTAAGATTTAAATAATTTTACTACAGAAATGAAAATGAAGATCAATACAAAAATTACAAATTACTGTCTGATTAATAAAGAATATAACTAATTGAAGAAAGAGTATTATGAAAGAAAATGTTAGAAAATTAAATAAAAGTTATTATTTTGCAAAGGTTATTTTTGTTATTTTTATCCCATAATTTTGTATAATACACCCGCATACAAACACAATATACAACTCACAATTACCGCAGTTGTTTCATCACACTTTTAAAGGAAATACTACTCGAAATTAGTAATTGGATAAATCTAAAAAATTAGGAAAGTAAAGACGATGAATAAAAAAATGTTCTTATAATTATAAACTACCTTTAAAATTCCACGTACATGTTCTCTCCAGATTCACTTTTTGGCATAGTATTGCAAAATAAAATGACAGTAGGTAGTTAGGGGCCCGCGGGAGCAATAGGGGGGGGGGTAAAAAATGTTGCAAACTTTTGATTGCATAATTTTTTCCGTAGACATTTTTTGATTACATAATTGTTGCCGTACGCTCCAATGTTTTTTTTCTGGGATTTTAAATACAAAAATTTTTTTTTTAAAATAAACAAGCCAAGGATAAATATTATTTGGGTGTGGGTCTCCTTGGTCCTGAGAATTTCAATAGAAAAAGGTAGTCTTCAATAAAAAAGCATGGATTTTTCAGACTATAGTGAGGGGGATCTCCTTGGTCCTGAGAATTTCAATAGAAAAGGTGGTTTACATTAAAAACGCATAGTAAATTTTTAAAATAAAGCAAATTACGGGTCTAAAATTTAAAAAATAAAGTAAATGATGGGTCTAAAAAATTAAATTTAAGTAAATCAAGGTTCAGATTTTTTTGAATTAAAGTAAATAATGGTTCAAATTTTTAATTAAAGTAAATCAAGGTCCAAAACTTTAAATTAAAGTAATGAATGGGCTCAAATAACTAAATTAAGGTTCTAAAAAATTAAATTAAAGTTAATTAAGGTCCAGATTTTAAAATTAAGTAATCAATGGTAAAAAAAAATTTTAAATTAAAGTTAAATAAGCAAATTAAGTAGATGGATTGGGCACCGCTAGAACAGGACTCCGCTAGCACAACCCCCCCCCCCGGGGTAAAAAATTTTTCTAAGTCTAAAAGTACATTTTTTTTCCAAGGTCATTTGTAGAACAAAGACATATGACTCATCAAGGTCATTGAAACAAAGACCATGACTCATCGGATACTCATAAAATTTCAAGGTCATTTGTAGAACAAAGACCATGACTCATTCAAGGTCATATGACTCATTCAAGGTCATTTAAACAAAGACCATGACTCATTCAAGGTCATTCTCAAGGTCGTATGACTCATTCAAGGTCATTTTCAAGGTCGTATGACTCATAAAATTTTCAAGGTCATTTGTAGAACAAAGACAATTTTTTTCAAGGTCATTTGTAGAACAAAGACATTTATTTTTCAAGGTCATTTGTAGAACAAAGACATTTATTTTTCAAGGTCATTTGTAGAACAAAGACATTTATTTCAAGGTCATATTATTATTTTTCAAAAATATTATTATTTTTATTATTATTTTTCAAAATATTATTAACTGTGCCAGCGGAGTCCTACTTTTCGGGGCGCCAGAACTTTTTGAGTTTTCAAATTAATTACAATTGATACCTCATTTTGAAGCTTGGTGCAAGACCTTTCGAATGAGCTATTGAAAGTATCATCATCATCACTATTCATAAGTTATTAACATTTCCGAGACCATTTTTCAAGGTCTATACTTTATTATTAGTTTTCAAAAATATTATTAACTGTGCTAGCGGAGTCCTACTTTTCGGGGCGCCAGAACTTGTTGAGTTTCTCAAAATTAATTAACAATTGATACATCATTTTGAAGCCCAGACGAAGACAAATCTTTTGAGCCATAGAAATAATTTTTATCATTAGTAGTATAAAAGTTATTAACATTTTCCCGAGACCATTTTCAAGGTCATTTGACTATTTTATTATTATTTTTCAAAATATTATTATTTTCAAGGTCATATTATTATTTTCAAAATATTATTATTTTCAAGGTCATATTATTATTTTTCAAAATATTATTATTTTCAAGGTCATTTGTAGAACACAGACATTTATTTTCAAGGTCATTTGTAGAACAAAGACATTATTTTTTCAAGGTCATATTATTATTTTTCAAAA